>JAAWWB010002073.1:0-25011 GCA_018804465.1 Populus tomentosa
TACAAAGTTCTTTGGTTGTTAATGAGCAAAAGTTTCATAGATATAATAGAGAAGAGCAAGCACTGAAAGTGATTTTTAAAGACAGAGCAAAAGACAGAGGTCGTGGTCGTGGCCGTGGATTCTTTCGAGGAAGAGGCAGAGGCAGAGGACGTTAATCTTTCAATAAAGCTCTTGTTGAGTGCTACAAGTTTCATAAACTAGGACACTTTCAATATGAATGTTCGAGTTAGGATAAATAGGCAAATTATACCAAGCTTAGAGAAGAAGATGAGATGTTGTTAATGTCATATGTAGAGATGAATGAAGCAAAAAGAGAAGACGTGTGGTTCTTGGATTCAAGATGCAGTAATCATATGTATGGAGATAAAAATTCTTTCTGTGAACTAAATAAGAATTTCAGATAGATGGTGAAGCTAGGGAATAACTCAAGGATGACAGTAATGGGGAAGGGTAATGTAAGACTAAAAGTGAATGGATTAACTCATATGGTGACTGAAGTGTTTTTTGTTCCTGATTTAAAGAATAATTTGTTGAGCATCGGGTAGTTGCAGGAAAAAAGCTTAAAATTCTTATTAAGCATGATTTATGTAAAATTTATCATCTTATGAAAGGTTTATTCATTTAAACTACGATGTTTGCCAACAACATGTTTATCCTGTTGGTTGCGTCACAACTGCATAAACCAACTTGTTTTTACACAGCTACACAAGACTTGTCACACCTCTGGTACTGCAGACATGGGCACTTGAGCCACAAAGACTTGGGAACTCTTCAGTTTAAGAAAATGGTGTATGGACTACCATAATTAAAAGCTTCAATAACTATATGTACTGATGGCATGATTGGAAAATAACACCGAGATCCAATCCCAAAGAGAAGTACTTGGAGAGCATCACAAAAGCTTCAACTAATCCATGCTGATATATGTGGTCATATCTCGCTTACGTCAAATAGCAAGAAAAGGTATCTAATCTACTTCATTGATGATTTTAGTAGAAAGTCATGGGTGTATTTTTTTGTTGAAAAATCTAAAGTATTAGTTACTTTCAAGTACTTAAAAAAATCTGTTAAGAAAAAGATGGATGCTTATATTAAATGCTTATGTATTGATCGTGGAGGTGAATTTACCTCACAAGATTTCAATGATTTTTGCAAAGAAAATGGAATCAAATGACAGTTGACATCAGCCTATACTCCACAACAGAAAGGAGTTGTAGAAAGAAAGAATCAGACCATCTATGAACTTGGTACGAGCATGCTCTAAAAAAAAAAAGATACCACAAACATTTGTGGCTAGACACAATGATTGACAGTATATATTCTGAACCAAAGTCCCACTTTGGCAATAAAAATATAACTCTAAAGGAGGCTTGGAGTGGGATAAAACCTTCGGTTGAACATTTTTGAGTGTTTGGTTGCCTTGAACATGTCCATGAACCTGATGCCAAGAGAACCAAGTTGGAGGATAAAAGTATTGCTTGTGTGTTGTTGGGGGTCAGTGAGGAGTCTAAAGCATATAGGCTTTATAATCCAATAGCTAAGAAAATCATTACCAGCAGAGATGTAGTTTTTAAAGAAAACAAATCTTAGGATTGGGACAAGAAACATGTGGTGGCTGTATTGGAGTGGGGAGACAATGAAGAAGAAGCTACTATAAGTGATGAAATTGAAAGTGAAGATGATGATATTGCAGAAAAGGTTGAGAATGTTTCTCCAGATACAGTGGATGAAGGAATTGCAGAAGAGGTTGAGAATGTTTCTCCAGATACAGTGGATGAAGGAAGGCTTCGAAGGCAACATGTTTGGATGACTAATTATGATACTAGAGAAGGACTGTTTGAAGAAGAAAATGAAGCTAATATGACTTTGTTTACTTCTAATTATCATTTTTATTTTGAAGAGGCTGTGAAAAGTTCAAAATAAAGAGATGTGATGGATTCTGAGATAAAAATCATCGAAAATAATAAAACATAGGTGCTAACAAATTTACCTGCAGGTGCAAAGACGATAGGAGTAAAATGGGTTTACAAAACAAAGCTTAATGAGCATGGTGAAATTGATAAATACAAGGCTCGTCTTGTAGCTAAAGGGTACGTGCAACAACATGAGATTGATTACATAGAATTTTTTGCTCTTATAACAAGGTTGGACACAATTTAGTTGATTGCTGCATTTGCATTTACAAAGGGCTAGATAGTTTATCAGCTTGAAATAAAATCAGCTTTTCTACATGGAGAACTAAGCGAGGAGGTGTACGTTGAGCAACCAAGAAGCTATGGGCTGCACGAAAATCCACACAAAGTCTACAAGCTGAAGAAAGCTTTATACAGACTTAAACAAGCTCCATAAGCTTGGTTCAATCGTATAAAAGCTTATTTTTTAACCGAAGGGTTTGAGAAGTTTCATAATGAGCATACATTGTTTGTTAAAACAAGCAAAGAATGTAAAATTCTAATTGTTAGCTTGTGTGTTGATGATCTAATTTTTACTGGAAATGATTATGCAATGTTTAATGAGTTCAAGAGGTTAATGGTACGTGAGTTTCATATGACAGATTTGGAAAAAATAAGGTACTTTATTGGAATTGAAGTTTTGCAAATGGCTGATGGAATCTACATTAGTCAAAAGAAATATTCCTTGGGTTAAAAAGGTTTGGGATGGAGGAGAGTAATTTTGTTAAAAACCCGATAGTTCCTAATGTTCAATTTTTCAAAGATAAAGATGGTGTGAAGGTTGATACAACATTCTTTAAGCAAGTGGTAGGGATTCTCATGTATCTCACAGCAATGAAACTCGACTTGATGTTTATGGTTAGTTTAGTCAATAAATATGCAAGACAACTAACAAAACTTCATCTGCAAGCTGCAAAATGAGTGTTGAGGTAGTTGAAAGGCGCAACAAATCTTAAGATATTCTACAAAAAGAGAGGGAGTGATGAACTAATTATATTTACTGACAGTGATTATGCCGGTGATTTGGAGGATAGAAAAAACACTTCAGGATATGTTTTCATGTTGAGTTCTGGTGCAATGTCATGGTGCTCTAAAAACAACATGTTGTCACACTCTTAACGACTAAAGTTGAGTTTGTAGCCGCTGCATCCTGTGCATGCCAAGTTGTATGAATGAGAAGAATTTTGGAGAAACTTGGTCATACACACTGTGAAAGTACTATAATTTTTTTTTTTTGTGATAATAGTTCTACAATTAAATTGTCAAAGAATTCAGTGATGTATAGACGAAGCAAGCACATAGATGTGTGGTTTTATTTTCTGCGTGATCTTACTAAGGAGGGAACTGTACACACTGTAAAAGTACTACAATTTTTTGTGATAATAGTTCTACAATTAAATTGTCAAAGAATTCAGTAATGCATGGACGTAGCAAACATATAGATGTATGGTTTCATTTTCTGCGTGATCTTACTAAGGAGGGAACTGTGGAGCTGATTTATTGTGGAATACAAGATCAAGCTTTAAATGTGATGACTAAGCCATTAAAGCTTGAATCTTTCCTAAAGATGAGAGAACTACTTGGTGTTCGAGAAGTTTCTGCTGTAAACTAATTGATATTTGCATTAGTTTAAGGAAGGGAATGACAAGTATCGGGGTTTATTCCCCTGTTGATTATGTTTGTTTTTTCTATTTCAAATAAACTCATATTAAATAGGATGACTTGTTCTTTTGTTTAACTATTTTCTTTTTGCTTGTTACCATGTCTCTATTAATCGTGGGCTGTAATTTCTACATTCTGTTATTTCTTGTAAAGCTATATACTAGCCAAAGATCTTATTCAATACATTAAGTCATTCTCCCAGTTTTATTGTGTTTCTCTCTATCATAATTTTTGATTCATAACAAAATCTATAAATTTTATTAGTTATATTTTGAATGTTTCCAACATCTTGTAAATAATAGGTCCTTCATTTCTTTTTTAATATTTTAAGTTTAATATATGTATTTCATACAATAAAAAGAATTTGATTTGAAAACTTTTGACAAAGAAATTAATCAACATTAATATTTTCAGTCCAGTATACATATTTTATATATTAAAATGATGTCATTTTGATACAAATTTAAAGAAAACATTGGTCTACTTTAATAATAAAAGAAGAAAAAGATAGATTGAGAAGTTTTTTAAAAACATTTGAGATCAAAATGATAAAATTTACAAAACATTTAAAATGAACTAGTTTGTATGCTCGCGTTATACTGTGGGAGGATTCAAATTTGTTTTAAACATAAAAAAGATTCAAGGCCTTAGAAATTTATTTGGTATTGTTATTAAACTTGAAAATACAAATTTTTTGAGCTTTTTTTTTTTCATAAAGATAAATTTTCCTTCTAATGCATCTCTTGTTTATCTCCAACACAATATTTTTTTTTTAAAAAAAAAGCATTGTATAATTGTTAAATGAAGTTTACATAAAATATCAAAATAATATGCCTATGTTTTATGTAATTGAAAGCTAAAAATATCATAAATATAATAAAATCATGTTTAAAATCTATTTAAACATTTAAGTAAAAAAAACTTCTATACAAAATTCATAAACAATTTATTATTAGTATTATTATTTTCAAATAAGATATATAATAATTTAAAAAATTATTAAAATTTAGAATATAAAAAAACAAAAAAGAAGAAAAAGAAGAAAAACTCAGTATCAAGCCACGCTCACCCTCAACCCAGCATAGCAGGCTGGACGCATGACCCTATCTTTTATTATTATTAAGGGGGTGGACAACATTTATTTTTCCCTTTATTTAAAAAAAAAAAAACAAAATGTGTCAGATAACTTGTAGTTTATCACATTTTAAAAAACAAATGTTCATCTCAATACTTTGTGATTTTTAGGTTTTCACACGTGTTAATTGACTTATCTATGATATAAATTTGTTATAAAACAATTAAAAAATATTATAAAATGTTTCATTGTTTATATAAACAATAAAGCATAAAAAAAATTGCAATTCTTTTTGAAAATGTATATAAACAACAAAGCAGTATAAATAACCTTAATTCTTTTAGAATGTTTATGCAATATATACATTAGATACTAAATTTAGTTTACCTCTTAAATAATGTCCTAGTATCTATCATCTTTTTTTTTTATTATTATTATTAATATAAGTGTTCGGACCAGTTTACATGCATCTTAATTAATTTCACAGATTTTAAAATTAACAACTATATAAATCTTCAATAATTTAAACTAATTACCTCTTCAACTTAAGAAAAGAAGTTATCCCTGTTGAATTGTGATCTTCTAACAAGTACTAGTCTTGTCAATCGTGTAAGGACTTTGCATTAATCTTGAACGTAAGAGAAGAAGTTGTCCATGTTGGTATATGATTTTTTTAATTGAATAATAAAAATATATTGATTACATCTAATAAAATATAAATATAAATATAAATATAAATAAATTAATAAAAAAATATTAATACTAATTAAATACTAAAATAGAAAGATAATATTTCTCATAAAAATAAAAGATAAACGTATATATAAATATTTAATCTACATTATTTATTTTATTTATATTTTCTTAGGAGTAAATATTAAAATAGAAAGACAATCTTTTTAATAAAATTAAAAGGTAGATGTATATACAAATATTTATCCCCGCTTGTCTTTTTATTTTACATATTTTTATATTTATTTTTTCTTAGAGGTTAATTTTGGTTGCTAAGAACAAATAATTTTATTTTTATAAATACTTCATGCAAATACAATTTATTTATATAAAATATAAAAGGAGAAAAATTAAAGACAAATCACAATACTATTTAAAAACATTTAACTAAAAAATTCAAAATAAAATAAAATAATATAAGAGAGGGTATGAATTAAAATATAAATAAAAAATAATGTAAAGTAAAATAAATAAATAAATAAATGAGAAACATTGTATTAAATAAAATTTAATAGAAGACTAATAAAAAGAGATGAGACGCTATGAGGCTTATTTATGGATCCAAATAGTTCTAGAAGGCTGGGTCCGAGGCTGTGTTTGTTTTTTTAAAATAATATAATCTGTTTTTTTTTAAAAAAAATAAATGATAAGTCATTTATGCTTATCTATGAATCCAAATAGTTCTATAAGTTTGGGTTTGTGGCTGTATTTATTTATTTTTTTAAAAAAATAAACGACAAGTCATTTACAGTTTTCTCTGCATTATTTTCTGGTCACCTATATTAAAGATAAATTAATTTGGATAATAATTGATATAATAATAATAATAATAATAATAAACCACAGTTTGACCAAAAGGTATATAAGCACGCAATTAAGCGAAAACAAGCCGCAAGTCCGAATCCCTTATAGGGCCAGACTGGGTCTCACAATAAGCCCACATTTCCGGTCCTTAAGTCTGACTTCGAGGACAGATCGAAAACCCGGTTCATTGTTGGTAAATTATTCGGTAAACATCTTCTGACCCGGATTCAGTTGTAACCAGGCGGAGCTAAAGCAAAGCAGCACCGCACAGCGCAGCACATAAATGACCCTTAGCGGCAAAAAAGAAAGGAGAAGAGGTAAGAGAGGGAGAGAGAGATAGAGAGAGAGATTCATGACAGAGCCAAGAAGATTGAGAGGTCACAAAGCCACTGCCACGTGCTGCATCGCCTCACGTGACCGTTCTGGTGTCGTCGCCACCGCCGGGGAGGATGGTTGCATCTGCTTGTTTGATATGCGATGCAAAGACGTGCAGCATATAGCTGAAGTTGCACAGGAACCTATTTCTTCCTTGTCTTTCAAGCCTGGTAAACTCCCAATGCTATGTAGAGTTATCTTTGGTGAAAAATAAAGTTGAAAATTGAATGATGGTGGTATGATGATGAGTCAGGGAATGAAGATATCATGTATGTTTCCTGTGGAAATGCAGTAAAGTGTTTTGATTTGCATAATATGGTAAGCAGCTTCATTGTTAATTCTTTTCCTCTTTATGTTGATGATGAGTTTTGGAGATTAATATTTTGTTTTTTTTTTTTTTTTTGGTATTTGAAGGCTAGTCCGTGGACGCCATTGAAGAGTTATACCTATAACAAGGAGGAAATAAATCAGGTGAACTATTATTGTAAAGTTAATCATCTTATGATTTAATGCGTCATTTTGTTTCATGGAATGATGATGAAGCTAGTCCTTTTGTTCTGTGCTGAAGTTAACATTTTATGCGAAAATTATCAACCTTTATCGAGTTACCTCGAAAGCATCATTGTTGATATCTCTATAGTTTGGACCCATGATCATCTGTTTTTTTATGTGGGAAAGAAATAGAGACTTCTGCTAACATTAGTAACCTAGAACATTTAAAAACAAAAGTCAGTGTACCTTAAATGATGAGGTTAATGTTAATTATTCCATGTACTATTTACCCATTCTCCAAAACAAATAGTTGTAGAAACCAGAATGGATAATCTCAAGCTACTGCAAAATAGTTGATATTTGAACTGAAGCTCATGCTTCATTATGCAATGTTAATTGTTTTGCTAGAGAATCTTCAAGTTCCTTAAAAGACTGAGAATTTAGTGTTGTGCTTTTAATATCCTGCTAGATATATTAGATCTTTTTGCAATTGATGGCTGTGAAGCTGTTTAACAATGAGCTTGTATCTAATCAATGCAGATTTCATGCAACTCCAAGGCAAATTTTCTTGCTTCTACAGATGATGGTGGTGATGTTAAGGTCTTGTATGTTTCTTAATTTCTGTTCATGGAACATGCATTTGTGACTGTTCTGTCTTACTTCTTGGAGATTAAGTCAGATCTTGGCATGTTCATAAACATATATCCTGTCTCCTAGGGCATGTAATTAATATTGTAGTTGTTGTTGGAGAAGAATCTTCATAGTCTTGACTAGAGAGCAAGTACAAATGCAGAGTCCAGGAACACATTCTTTTTTACCTATTATGTCTGGATAAGCCTCCATGGTGGTTTATAATGAAATAATAATGGCCAAACTTTATGGAGAGGAAAGCTTCACATTAGTTGGTTCACGCCATCTTGCCAACTGATGTGCCTTACTGCTACAATTGAGTGTCTTTTTCTGAGCAAGGAGTGGAATATTTGTCTAGTTCCATTTATTATGGTTATGCCAAAATGTCTTGTTTGATTTTCTCCCTTCAATGAGAATTTGTAGATGAATCAATAAATGCATTGAAGAACTGAAGAGAGATATGGTACTTGCCTTGGTTGATAGTGGATGCTTTCTTTTCTCTTTTTAGAGATAATCTTGTGACAGGTAGCTCACAGAAAAAAAGAGCAAGATGGTTTCTGTTTCTGGGCATCCTTTGACTAGTTATTGAACTGAAGATTATATGATTTCAAATTTTTGTTATTATTTCTAAAATTATTTTTATTCTAGTTGTCGTGGCCTATATTATTGAGTGCCATGCATCTTTTTAGAATTTTAGATAGTCAACCCTCTTGCATTTACTTAAATTAAATTAGCTGAACTATCTATTTGCAGTGCTTCAAGAATCTGCCCCCATCTCTCTCCTTGCCTCCACCCACACTCATTTAAGATTTTTTTTCCCTGTTGCTCTGCAGTTTTGAAGGTTTAAATGCTAATAATGATATATTTCTGGCAGATTATTGACATTCGCCAGCATTGCCTTTATAAAACTCTGAGATCTGGCCATTCAAGTGTATCCTTCCTTGTTATTTGGAATTTACCTTTTCATTAGCTTCGAGTGTCTTTTCAAGTGTGAAATATACATGGTTGTCAACAAAGTTTAGCTGTGTGCATTTGTTTGACATGAATTTACTTTTGAATATTTAATCTTTTCTGTTAATTGATATCTGAGTAATTTTCCCATTAGTTTGTGGCAAGTCGTCTCTCTTGTAATGGTTGCAGGCTTGTCAACAGTCAAGGCTGAAGGTGTCCAAGCTTTTTCCAAATTTCCATTTAAGTCTTAAACTTTTTCTCATCCCTTGACTGTATTATAGATTTGCAGCAGTGTACAATTCATTCCATGGAGATCTTGGGAAGGTATTGTTTCTTTTTTTTTGAAACCTCTCTTTCTCTCTCTCTGACACTCACCCACAGCACATGCACTTTTGTGAATGTTGATGACTGCATGGATGATGGGATCTGATATTAGGTGCTTTAGCAAGTAGAAAATTTGATGTACATTCATATGTTGGTAATCTAACAGTTACTTCCATACTTTGTCCTTCCATCTGAAGCCTCTAGAAACATGTAAAGGGGCTGCTTATCTGCTGAGTTGGTTTGTGATATTATTGAGTGAAGTACCAGTCAGTGAATGGATGCTGATAGGCATAGGAGAGTGGTGTTCCTGAAGGGAAATATTCATTAAATTTTCTGAAGGTTTTTGGAGTTGGTATTCATTATTCTCTAGACAGTTGGAAGTGTAATTAGCTATAATGTGAAAGAAAGTACCATTAGCTATCACTTTTATTTGGCATTTGACTGCCTTATGAATTTTGGGAAGAATGATGTAATTCTAGCTTTTATATTGAGCTTCTATGTTTCAACTTTCAAACTATATTTATCATTAACACGAATTTTGACAGTCATTACTGGAGGTCTTGACTCAAAGCTTGTCATGTGGGACTTCTCCAAAGGGCGCCCGGTCAAAATTGTGGATTTTGGTATGTATATCTCTTATCTCGTATGTCTTAACAGGTTTTACTGGTATTAAATTTGTTATCTTCCATTGATGGGCTGTAGGAAAGTTAACTTTTAGATCATAAGCCCTCCAATTTATTCGTGTGTTATCCTAACAACATACCATAAACTGATTCACCATCTCCAGCGTTCGACATCACTGATATTTTGTTTTGGTGCTTTTATGATCTCATAGAAAGTATAGTCTAAATATGGTCCTTAAGCTTGTATTATTCTGCTGACCTGTAAGATTTACCAGTAGAACCTTTTCTTGAATACAGGTTTGCCTGACATAAAGAACGGTAGCAATGGGGCACAATGTTTGAATCCTGCATTTGTTCATGCAATAGCAGTTCCAGATGTTGATATGTTGGATAAGTCTGATAAAATATGTGTTGTGGCTAGGGGTGATGGCATTGTTGATGTAATAAATATTGAATCAGAGGTTGCAGTTATTAGATCAAAAACTTCCGCAAAAGCACGGAAAGGATCTTCATCAACATCTAAAGATGGTGTTCCAGCTGCAGGTACAGGAACTCTTGATGAAAATGCAAGAAAAAGGTTACATTTGGATTACTCTGTGGGCGGCCATGCTGCTGCTGTATCCTGTGTCACATTTTCACTGTTTGGGGAGAAGGGGAAGTTGATAATATCAGGTGGGAATGACAAGTCTGTGAAAGTCTGGGATTGCTCCAAATATGATGATGCAGTGCAGACTGGTGGCAACAGTGATGTTCTTCGTCTTAACATTAATTTGAGCAAAAAGGTCAGTTTTCATTGTCTTTTTGCACAATATCTTGGTTTTCAGCTTCTTGTTCTTTTGTATCACTCGTGTTGGAATCTTTTCATCTCATACTTTCCATTTTGGCAGGTCAATTGGCTCTGTACCACTCCGACTGACTCAGAAAACCTTGTTGTTTGTGACACAACAAAAGTAGTAAAGGTCTATTCTGTTGCTTAGTTTACAGCTACAACATCAAAGACTCCTGGAGAGCATGCCTTAATTCTGTTGCAGGAGAAGATTGTTTCCTGTTTGTCTCAGTGTCGCGTCAATTGCTTGGTTATCCAAGGGCTGCCTTTTACAGTTTCATCATTTTGACCGAGGTAAAGTGCATGATACACCAGCCATCCCTTTCAAGGCACACCGGCAAACCCCATGATTTTTAGAGTTTTAAGCTTGTATAAGTTGAGATTGACTGCTCCATTCTGGTCACAGGTTGATGAACTGCTGTACAAAATGGAATTATTATGGTTCATAGGAATTTCTTTGCTGTTATATTTCCCAGAATGATTATCAAACTGAACGGATATCGTTGGCTAAATTTCTGCAACAAGTCTCTTTACAGTTTTGCTGGTTTCTTTGAGTCGGAGCAAAACTTGCATGATGTGAATTGGCTTGTGATTTATCAAATTAGAAAGAGTATGTATCAAGGGGAATTTATGAATTTAATATTCATGACCAAACTTTACTTCCCCCATCCCCAGAAAATACAAACATGGCTGAATAAGCAATGCTTCTGTTGTTATCGTCCAATTTTAATTTTCATCGAATAAACTCAGTCAGGCACCAAAAAGAACAAGTCACTCGATTCTTTCATGAAATGCCTTTCTTTTTAAAACCATTTTTTTGACGTCTTTTTTATGGTTCGTTGAATGGCTCTATTTGCATCTGGTGTTGCAATTTCCCATGTAGATTTAACAGGAAAATGGACTCTTTAGTCACTTGCATCTTCATCAAAAGCAAGGATCTAAGATCTACGAAAATGGATACCCATCATCTGTTCTTGGGGATAACACTGATGTGAAGTTGCAAAGAATAAATGGTCAATCTGCTACCATTACTGGACCAACCAGATATATGGTCTCAGCGACATAAAAAGAGATGTGCTTTATTTTTCATTTTTTTCTTTTCCTTGAGAGACTTGCCCTGATACATCGATATGATGATTATCTGAAGCAAGCCGATGGGAGACGCCGGTACACTGTTCGGATGCTGCCAGTTTTCGGTCTCCATGGCGGCCCAGCCCCGGATCTTGTGTTTATATTCAAGAGTGGAGACTTGCATTGAAAGTAAGTTTGTTAAAGATGTGCTCTGCCTAACAGACACCTTCCTTAAACTTCCCGCAAAAATTTCAAAACTTTTCTCTTTCACCCCAAAAATTAGACGTTGCTTCTCATCTCTCTCTCTCTGTAAACACATGCCACCAACTCCTCAACCGCCATGCCCCACCAACCTCAACCCTCTCTTCTGCATTAAAAAATGTCAGCACCACCCTCTGAGAGATAACCAAGACACCCTAGCTTTGGTTAGGGTCTTTGATATAAAAACCAGGCCAAAATAAAAGATTGAGAAGAAGAGGGAAGCACTCTTGAAAGAACTGAGGAATTGGGGGTGTAAAGAGCCGGTGAAGTGGTAATCAGCAAAATGATGGAATCAGGGGCTCCTTTATGCCATACCTGTGGTGAACAGGTGGGACATGATGCAAATGGAGACCTGTTTGTGGCTTGCCATGAGTGTAACTATCACATTTGCAAGTCTTGTTTCGAGTATGAGATCAAGGAGGGGCGGAAAGTTTGCTTGCGATGTGGCTCACCATATGATGGTACTGCCCTATCTTGAAGTGTGGTAAATCGATGTGTGTCAGAAATATTTTCTCTCATATTATCTGGTGTAATTAAGTTTTTCAACGGTTGAAAAATTTCATCACGTATGGTTCAAATGGTTGAAAACCCTTTTATTACTAATTTACTAACTTTTTTATTTAATTTTATATGCTGATTTATGCTTGCAATCTCCAGAGAACTTGCTGGACGATGTAGAAAAGAAGGGGTCTGGCAATCAATCCACAATGGCATCTCACCTCAACAATTCTCAGGTATGACTATACTTTTTAAAATATTAATGATTTAATGATGCATAAGAGGGCTCGTGATATTTAGATCTAAATAAATTCAAGAAGAACTAGCAATTTTTTTCTGGAACAATGAGTTCCTAAGCTTGCCTACATGTAATGTTTCAAATGCTGGCATTCTGACATCATTCTTCCATTAACCTTGGTTTGTACAGGATGTAGGAATTCATGCTAGACATATCAGTAGCGTTTCCACAGTGGATAGTGGTTAGTGAACTTGATTTTTCTGAAGATCATATTTATTTTAATTCTCTTCTTAAATATTTTTTTTTATATAATCTTCTCTCTATGTTTTTGTGAAGAAATGAATGATGAATATGGGAATCCAATTTGGAAGAATCGGGTGGAGAGTTGGAAGGATAAAAAGAACAAGAAGAAAAAGTCTAATACTAAGCCTGAAACTGAACCAGCTCAAGTTCCGCCGGAACAGCAGATGGAAGAGAAACCGTAAGTACAACAGTAAGGTTTATATGATTTTGAAACACTGCATAAGAAGAAGAATAAGATTGAAGAGTTTAAACTGAAAAGAATAAAAGATTAGCCTTTCCAAATTAATCATGTTGTAAGGTCTTGTAAGTCACTTGAAGCTTTTATAAACTGTTGGAGGTTGACTGTTTGATCCAACAGCTATTCCTTAAAGTTCTTCCTCGATGAAGGTTGACATCAAGGAACAAATATTAAAGTCCTTCCTTGATGAAGGTCCTTCCATTTGATGGCTCCTTTTCAATTTGCAGGTCTGCTGAGGCTTCAGAGCCACTTTCAATTGTTTATCCAATTCCACGCAACAAACTCACACCATACAGAGCTGTGATCATTATGCGACTGATCATTCTGGGCCTTTTCTTCCACTACAGAATAACAAATCCTGTTGATAGTGCCTTCGGCCTGTGGCTTACTTCTGTCATATGTGAGATCTGGTTTGCGTTTTCTTGGGTGTTGGATCAATTTCCCAAGTGGAAACCTGTCAACAGAGAGACATTTATCGAAAGGCTATCTGCAAGGTACGGTGTCTGGAACTCAAAAGATTTTCATGTTAGTGAAGCCATTAAAACTGAAGATTATGATTCGATGCAGACTCACAATGATCTGGATATTCACTATGCTGCATTATAATCACTATCATCTGCATGATTCACCATTTCCTTTTCTAGTTGAAGATTTAACACTAAACCTGGCTTACAAACATTAGCTGTATGAAGCATGCAACCTTCCCTTCTGTCTAAGTCCTTACAACAAATAAAACTGTTAGGTTTTACCTTTATGCTTACTGTTTTTTCATTTCCTCATTTCAAGGTTAGTAGGATGAGTTTGCTGTGTCTTTTAATAACAACAAATAAATGGTATGACTTACTCAATTCCATGCCAGGTATGAAAGAGAGGGTGAGCCTTCTCAGCTTGCTGCTGTGGATTTTTTCGTGAGTACTGTTGATCCACTGAAAGAGCCTCCATTGATCACTGCCAATACAGTCCTTTCCATCCTTGCTGTGGACTATCCCGTGGATAAAGTTTCCTGCTATGTGTCTGATGATGGTGCTGCTATGCTTACATTTGAATCTCTTGTAGAAACAGCTGAGTTTGCAAGGAAGTGGGTTCCATTCTGCAAAAAATTCTCAATTGAACCAAGAGCACCAGAGTTTTACTTCTCACAGAAAATTGATTACTTGAAAGATAAGGTTCAGCCTTCTTTCGTGAAAGAACGCAGAGCGATGAAAGTAAGTTCTAGGCTCTTAAATACTAGTCCTTTCTGATAAAGCCATTATGTATTTGGTTTTGCTTAAAAGTCATTTATCATTTCCTTTTATTTTCTTTTAGAGGGACTATGAAGAGTACAAAGTCCGAGTTAATGCCTTGGTAGCAAAGGCACAGAAAACACCTGACGAGGGATGGACTATGCAAGACGGAACACCTTGGCCAGGAAATAACACACGTGATCACCCTGGCATGATTCAGGTTGAAATTTTCGTTGGTTCTTGTATCTTGCAAGATTTATGCTAGTAATTGGTTGAAATTCCATTCCTCGGTGGTTCTACAAAGCTATTTAACCTTTAAAAGATAACGAGATAAACACGAAATCTTTAATATCCCCAGCTTCTCTGGAAACATCCATCCACAGAGATAGAGGATCTACCCTAATTTTTCAAATTTCATCTCGAGATACAGCTAAGATATGAGAACTCTGTGGCGTAATGCTTCAATTAACATAGAAAATTCTTGAAGCATTTAGTAATCTAAGAGGATAGTGGTTTGTTTGGAATTTATGAAATAATTGAAGTATATTTTAGAATTACCCTTAAAATTTCAGAATGTTCAAGAACATTAAGGTCTTGGGTTTTCAATAAAAAGCCTTCAGCATCATTTTTGAATTTCTTTTTTGAACTAGATATTGATCTTTCATGTGATCCTGAGACTCTGGTCTGTTCGACACATCTATAGAATTTTTCCATAAAAAAGGCTCCATATTATCTGAAGATTCAATAACCATATGAGGCCATTTTCTTGACAGGTATTCCTTGGAAACACCGGAGCTCGTGACATAGAGGGAAATGAACTACCTCGACTGGTATATGTTTCCAGGGAGAAGAGACCTGGCTACCAACACCACAAGAAAGCTGGTGCTGAAAATGCTCTGGTGTGTATAAATAATTTAAGAATGGTAAGGCTTGGCATTATCATAAGAACTTCATGTCGGACTCATAATTTCATGAATGGCTTTATACAGGTGAGAGTGTCTGCAGTTCTCACAAATGCTCCATACATCCTCAATCTTGATTGTGATCACTATGTAAACAATAGCAAGGCTGTTCGAGAGGCAATGTGCATCCTGATGGATCCACAAGTAGGTCGAGATGTATGCTATGTGCAGTTCCCTCAGAGGTTTGATGGCATAGATAGGAGTGATCGCTATGCCAATCGTAACATAGTTTTCTTTGATGTAAGACTAAATCTAACTTAATCTTCTCATAATCTTAATTCTGGTGTCGAGCATACAGTGGTAGGGAGATCTAGATTATAATGCTCAAGAGGAAAATAAAGCTAGAGTAACAGAAACATTTTATTTCATTTCATTTTAATTTTTTATTAAGAAAGTTTTTAAATAGCTTGGTTAATTGATGGGAAGTTGGTCTTTTCAGGCCATGCAAATATGTAAGTTCCGAAAAATTTCTACTTTCTAAATGACAGAATTAATGATGTTCAAACTCATCTGAATTTAATCTAAAATGAAGTTCAGCTAGATGTATGGCTCTTCAAATCCTCTTGATCATTGTTCTTTTGCACTCCCAATTCCTATCAACAAACAGATATGTGTTACATATTTTTCTCAGTGTAGAAAAGTGAAAAATGAGGCAATAATTTACTGACTGTAGAAATAATATAACATTGCCATAATATCTTCGCTTCTGTAGTTTATGGATAAATAAGAGCTTTTTTTGAATTTTGACAATTCTTTCCATTCTATTTTCAGGTTAACATGAAAGGATTGGATGGCATTCAAGGACCAATGTATGTGGGAACTGGTTGTGTTTTCAATAGGCAAGCACTTTACGGATATGGGCCTCCTTCTATGCCCCGCTTACGCAAGGGCAAGGAGTCTTCATCCTGCTTCTCATGTTGCTGCCCCACAAAGAAGAAGCCTGCTCAGGATCCAGCTGAGGTTTACAGAGATGCAAAACGAGAGGATCTCAATGCTGCCATATTCAATCTTACAGAGATTGATAGTAAGTTTAAATTTTGTAAGATAGTTGGGTTAGATGATTGGCTAACAGAATTTGGAATCGCCAAGTTATGTTGGGGTTTTTTCTCTTGCAGATTATGATGAGTATGAGAGATCAATGCTGATCTCCCAGTTGAGCTTTGAGAAAACTTTTGGCTTATCTTCTGTCTTCATTGAGTCTACACTAATGGAGAATGGAGGAGTACCTGAGTCTGCCAATTCATCAACACTCATCAAGGAAGCTATTCATGTCATCGGCTGTGGCTTTGAAGAGAAGACTGAATGGGGAAAAGAGGTTAAGCTTCCATCCCTTGCTCCAAACCGATAGTTCAGAGCTTTTTTTCAACAAGAAAAGAAAATTTCTTTCAACAGAATTTATATTCTCTTCATCGAATACCTAGTATGGTTAATCAGATTCCACTCTCATCATTTCTGAATTATCTTTTGTTACTTCACTAGCAAGCCAGAGCCAATGTGGGCTTTCATGACATTTTCTACTCTAGTTTGTCATTTCAACCATACATTCTCGGTTGCATAGTTGGAACTTTCTTTGACCTTTTCTATTTCATTAGCATCTGAGTATGAATTATGCTCTGTTGAGATAAAAATTGATCAGTTTGAACCTAGTTGACATATTTAGATTGTCAATATTAAACCTTTTTATGTGTCCTCTCAGATTGGTTGGATTTATGGGTCGGTCACTGAGGATATCTTAAGTGGATTCAAGATGCACTGCCGAGGATGGAGATCAATATACTGCATGCCCGTAAGGCCAGCATTCAAAGGATCTGCACCCATCAATCTGTCTGATAGATTGCACCAGGTTCTCCGATGGGCTCTTGGATCTGTGGAAATTTTCTTTAGTAGACATTGTCCCTTCTGGTACGGGTATGGAGGAGGCCGTCTTAAATGGCTCCAAAGGCTTGCATATATAAACACCATTGTTTATCCATTTACATCCCTCCCTCTCATTGCTTACTGCACAATTCCTGCAGTTTGTCTGCTGACTGGAAAATTCATCATACCAACGGTAACTTCTATTGTCTTCCTTTTCACATCCTAACATGAAAAATGATTGCAACGTCATGGCTTTTACTTATCAATTATTATGAGGAAAAATTTAACAGCTTTTGCTTGGTAGACAGTGCTTCTCAAGCAATTGAACTCTGTATTACTAGGCTAGTCAACATTTTTCTATTTAATATTAGAAATCAGAATTTTCCAAATTCATCATTTCCGGTTTTGGTTCCGGTTATCATGTCGATAAAGGGATTGACTTTGTATCATACCTTGTCATTGATCCAGCTCTCAAACCTGGCAAGCATGCTGTTTCTTGGCCTCTTTATCTCTATCATTGTAACTGCAGTGCTTGAGCTAAGATGGAGTGGTGTCAGCATTGAAGATTTGTGGCGTAATGAACAGTTCTGGGTGATCGGAGGTGTTTCAGCCCATCTCTTTGCCGTCTTCCAGGGATTCTTGAAAATGTTGGCTGGCATTGATACGAACTTTACTGTCACAGCAAAAGCAGCCGATGATACAGAATTCGGGGAGCTCTATATGGTCAAGTGGACAACACTTCTGATTCCTCCAACAACACTTCTCATTATCAACATTGTTGGTGTTGTTGCGGGATTCTCTGATGCACTCAACAAAGGATATGAAGCATGGGGACCTCTCTTTGGCAAGGTGTTCTTTGCCTTCTGGGTGATTCTTCATCTCTATCCATTCCTTAAAGGTCTGATGGGTCGCCAAAACCGAACACCAACCATTGTTGTTCTGTGGTCAGTGCTGTTGGCTTCTGTCTTCTCTCTTGTCTGGGTCAAGATTAATCCATTCGTTAACAAAGTTGACAACACCTTGGCTGGTGAAACCTGCATTTCTATAGATTGCTGAGCTACCACCAGCAAGTTTCCCAGTATTCTGGGGCTAAACCTTCGGAATCCAGATTCTACTTTCTCATAAGAAAGTAATTATAGCAGTTAGTAGTTGAGTTACATGAACTGCGAGATGATTCTCTATGAAGTTTTGAACAGCTTGTGTTGCTCTCTTTGCTGAGTTTAAGGTCTAAGCATTTCTGTGAGCAATATTATGTAAAGATACATAGGTGACGATTGACTTTTCTTGTATTGAGAAAAGCAGAAAAGATGAATAGACATAATATTGTTCATTTCTCATGCTTGATGTGCCATCACCTCTGCATTGATTTCATACCTCGTTGTATCTGACAAGGACCAAGGAACCATTCTTGAAAGTGTCGTGCAGCCAACACCTAGGTCCACAAGTCAAGACTCATCCACAGGACCATTTATCCTGAAATCTTGTCGTTTGATGACGTGGTCCTGTTGTCGACATTACAATGATGCTCTTTGGGTCGACTAGTCTATTAAAATTTGCGAGAAATTATTTTTTCTTATCGAGGATCGGTAAGAAATGAGGTATGTCACATGTCTACAATGCTTTCTAAATAAAAAATATTTTAAAAAATAATATCTGCTATAATATAAACATTATCTCTGAATTAAAACACTGTTAAACCACGAATTGAATTATTTTTTGGTCCAACCTTTTCTAGAGTACCAACATGTTGTAGCATTGCTTTAGGCTTCACATGAGTTGAGGATTATGTTCTGCTTGCAATGAAAAGATATTCTTCTGATACCCTTTTTCTTTTCCTTTGCGGCAATAAAATGCTGGGAAACTTAGGAGCCAGGAAACCAAAATCCCAAAGAACTTCCTTTTGCTCACCTTCTACTATAATGAGGGTGGAAAAGCAGATGCTTGCTATCAAAGCACAATATTTATGTGATGTATATGATGATGAAAGCTTTGGAACTAATCATGTAGTTAGCTGCAAAAATTTCAAAATCCAGTTCTTGTTTGCTGTAATAACATCACATTTTTATATACGATTTTCTTGCAAGATATTTGTGTTGGAGTTTTGACAATGAAATGCAGCAATTCAACTTAGCATAATTTTTTTTTAGATTAATATAGGTTTTGGGTTAGTTTATGTGCATCTCGACAAAATTACACGAGCCTTAAAATTAATAATCATGTAATTTTTTAGTAGCTTTAAGGTTTGTGAAACTCGAACAGGTAATCTCTAAGAAGTAAACTTAGAATCTGATGAGTTGAACTATAACTCTTATAATTAACTAAGCATAATTTTAAATATAGATAGAGATGTTTTTCAATTAGAAAGAGAAATTATATGAATTTTATTTATGTGAAATCAATATTATTATTGTAAAAGCCTCTACCTTCAATTCTGCAATGCATTTATTGCAATAATGACATTGCAGAATTTCTTCAAACAATATAATCTACAAAGCTTCTGTCAAGAAAAAACTTGCAATGTTTAGGAAAGAAGTTTTATGTATAAATCAAGATTTTCCAGGAATAGAAAGCAATATGGATTGGCCCAAAAGAAGTAAACACAAAAGTAGAGAAGGAAGCAAGAGCTGGAAACCATAAGTCCAGCCTAAAGCAGAGCTATTGAATTTAGGGACTACTTTTTTAAAATTGGTCGCATTACGCTTGTGATTGAAGCTAAAAAATAAAAAAAATTAAACATAAAAAGAAATGTCTGCACTAACTTTTTAGTATTATTATTGAACTAAACATAGTACATCAAACCTTGAAATAACTCAATATTACTTTTTGTTTAATTAAGATTTAAATTAAATCGAGTAAAAGGTATTTTGATATGATAAACTTGATAAGTTCAAAACTAATTCGGATGACCGGTAATAATATAGTTTAATTTTAAAAAAATCAAAATAACATTTAAAAAGAAATTAAGACCGCGATGGGCTTTGAAGCTTAACCCGTTAAACATGTAACTTTGATAATGGACTCTATTAGGTTTAATATGTATATTACTTAATTATGTAATAACAAAAATAGGTAGTGGTATAATCGAGCACCAATTCAATATCGGGATATTTGTTTGAGAACTCAAGAGCTTCATAAAAAACAAACTGAAATAAAACATGAAGTTTAATTCTTAATCAACCAAATTAATCTGCAATCTATGCCATGAACTTTACTGAATTTAATAATTTTATTGTTTCAAAAATATTTTTATTTAATTATACAACAACAAAAACATATGCTCACAATATCGAGCGCCAACAAAATATTGGGATGATTGTTTGAGATCGTGATAAACTTATAAAAGACAAAAAAAAAACAAATTATAAAGCCTAATTCAAAATCAACCATATGTTAAAAGTTTAGATAGAACTGAAAAAAATAATAATAAAAAATAAATAAAAACTCAACATTAAATAATAAAATTTAAAAATAACTAAAAGAAAAGGCATGGAGCGCAGGCCTAGGTGGCCTAATGTATCTGAACCTTTAAATAAAAGTCAGGCACCCGAACCTAGATAGACCAGCATGCTCTGGTCTTTGTTTATTTTTATCTTTTATTAAGGGGTGATGATGTCTTTCTCCCCATCTTCAAAAATAATAAAAAAAGGAAAGCATAGACAACACATCTTGTGCTTGTTTAGAATCCAGTCACCATAAAAGTGGTTCTCATTTATTTTTTTTGCCTAAAAATCTATTTTTTAACTCATTTTCTCTTAATAAAACATAATAAACATTATTAAAACTTATTTTTTAAAAAATTAATTATTCAACGTAGAAAACTTTAAAAATGGCCCCAAAACAAAATCAAATCAAGAAAAAAAAAAAAACTTTGCTCAACCCTGATACATTTTTTTAGCAAAATAAAAGCTTATAAACACCTCAATGGGATCCCCTCGTTCAATGGAGTCTATTGCTAACAAGATCACCCCTTGTTTGTTTTAGATTGTGGTGATTCAATAACTTTTTTGTTGTTTTCAAACGCATTTTATCTTTTCTTTTAGCCCCAATAATTTGTTGAAATATTAAGAAAATAAGTTTTTGAACCAAAATTAAAATTATAAAAACTAAAAAAAACTATAGAGGAATAAAAAGGAGAGTAGGTGGACAAAGTAATCATGAAAATTCTTATTGTTTTATACTTTGATTTTTTTTTTTTGTTGAATGTTTTACCTTCTCAAAAACATTTTAAGAAGTTCATTAATTTAGGCATTATAATTGAAAAAAAAAAGGTTTAAGAATGAATAAAAAAACCTTTATGGATTGCTATGAATTGTTTTAATGATTTACATGGCCTATATTTTGTAATTATAATTTTAATAACCCTCTCATTATATATATATTTTTAATTTCTATCATGCTTTAAGTGTGATAAACTAGTTGACCCATGTTTTTTCAATAATTAAATTAAATAGAAATTATTTATCCATATTCATACCTTGATCTAAATAATTATGAGTTCCATTTTCTTGACTAAACTGACCATTAATAGCCCTGGAAAATCAAATTTTTATTTTTAGGATGATTAATTGATTTTATGTATAAAAGATTTAATATTTTTTTAATAAGGGTATTAAAGTTTTTTTTTAATATAGTAAAAATATTATTCTTAAAATCAAGAAAAATAAGTTATTAGTTTAAGGACTTTTTAATCCTTTATATATATATATATATATATATATATATAACCAAAAATATTTTGAATTTAGAATTAATTAGCCTTTCTAAAATGATCAAATTGTCTAAATTCAAAATATTTTTGGTTAGTGTTGTCAAAGCACTAACGCATATGAGTTGTTCATGTTCTTTGAGCAGGGTCATGTGACGCTTTTTGATGGTCAAAACTGATATCTGCAGTGTTATTAGAAGCGTCATTGCATTCTCTTTCTTTCAGTATAATGTGTGTCAATGGTAATTTGATAATTTGTTTGTGGTGAGTTTTTTTTTTTTTTTTCTCTCTCTCATCTCTTAAAAATTATAGGTAGATCATCTTTGTTGTTGATATTTCAATTTCAATCCTTATTATTTTGATATCTAATTATTTTTTCTTAGTCCTTTCATAAGAGTTTTATTGAATAAAATCGGGTAAATAACTTGTGCTGTGAAATCAAATATCTTGATTTACATTTGTCTTTTATTTTTTTTTAATTTTATTTTTAGTTTCTGTTAATTTTTTTTATTTTTTACACAATTAATTCTTAATTTATTTAGTTAAATAGATGTACAAGCTTTTCAATTTATATCTAAATTTTTTACATAAAAAAACACATTAAAAAAATTCATCGCACGACACGTATCAAATAGATAGTCTCGATATTTTTCAAAGGAAATCTACCTGAACGGCACATGAATGTTAGTTTCCTTAAAAAAAAAAAAAAAAGATAATAAAGAAATTTGAAGTTTACAGGAAGGAAATCAACAAGGAAAGAGAAATTATTATATTATATTAATGGGAAAAGAAAGGAAGTGGTGGATGTCCCGTTTAGTGTTTAGTTACCCAAATGACCTTCCTTTTTTATTAAAGGCTCAAATCTAATATTAGTATTTAATCTTAATTTATTACCACGGCCATGTTCTTGCTTTAGTTTTTCCTACTGTATTAACGATATGGATTTAAAGGTTGATGGGATTATGATGGTGATTATATTTTAAATAATTTTTTTATTTGGAAATATATTAAAATATTTTTTTATTTTTTTAATTATTTTTATTATCAACATATTAAAACTATTTAAAAATATAAAAAAAAAAGAAAAAAAATATATTTTTAATATAAAAGTAAATGTGCTCTTGTTCTCCCTCCGTGAAGATTTGTATGATTATATATAGATTCTGGAAATAATATATGAAAATAACTGTTTCACAGTCATAATCACAGCCTAAGAGCCCATGAAAAAGCATGCTAAGATCAGACAGATGAATTTTGATTGCATTTCTGCAAAAAGTGACAAATCCAGGGCGATCAAAGAAGGTAAATCCCAACTGTCCCTCACTTCCCAGCTCTCACGTTCACTTACAAACAACTGTCTGTACACGCTTTCTTACAAAGCTCACTCTCTCCGAGGCTCGTTTCCCCCTGTCTCTCTCTCTCTCCACAATGTCTCTCTCTCTCTATCTCACCTCACCACCACCAAAGCCACCCCTCTTCCTTCCTCTCCTCCTCCTCCTCCTCCTCCTCCTCCTCACCACCGCAGCTGAAGCTGCCACTGTCACCGCCAATGCCACTCTACCTACACCCTCTCCCTCCCCCACGGCCTCCCCGACTCCACCACCACCAAAACACCCTCTCCTTCCATTCACTCCACTTTGGACCCCCAAACAACTTAGAGCCCTCCAATCTTTAGACATCCCAACAGCTAAAGACCCTTGCTCCCCAACCCTCTCCTCACAACGCCACCATTTGTGACTCTTCATCCCCATTCCGCCACCTAGTCTCACTTCACCTCTCCAACTGCTCCTCTGACCTCTCTCTCCTTACACTGCCCTCAAATCCCTCTCTACTTCTACAATCTCTCTCTTTCACCAATTGTCCTGTTACTCCTATTAGATTCCCTCTAGATCTTGCTCTCTCCTCTCCGTTCTTTCACTTGCATTCACTCTCTTAAACACCTCACTGGTGTTTGGTCTCTCTCACTTTGTCAATCTCACTGATCTCACTGTAAGTAATGTTGCCAGTCAATACTAGTGGTCTTTATGTGGTTTCTTGGTAATATGGCATAGCTTAGGTTGTTACTATCTCCAATGCTAATGTCACTGGCTACATACCAAAACATCTGCTTTTCAATCTTACCCACATTGATTTTTCAGGTAATGGGCTTAAAGGAAGGATACCCAGTTCCATTACACTTCTTGAAAATCTTGAAAGTCTCAATCTTTCCTCTAATGCACTTACTGGGGGAATCCCCAGTAATTTTGGTGACTTGATTTCACTAAAGAATGTATCTTTAGGGTCCAATTCCTTATCTGGGGCGATCCCGGATTCAATATCAGCAATACCTGATTAGCTCATGTTGATCTGAGTTCAAATCAGTTGAATGGGACAATACCAAAGTTTTTTGCAGAAATGAAGAATTTGAGGTACTTGAATCTTGGGAACAATGAGTTTCATGGTGTTTTGCCTTTCAATCTTACTTTTATGAAGAGATTGGTTGTGTTCAAGGTTGGTGGAAATAGCAATTTGTGTTACAATCATACGATTTTGTCATCAAAATTGAAGCTTGGAATTCGCTCCTTGTGATAGGCATGGATTGCCATTGTCACCCACCCTCCTGCAAAGGATGATTCATCAGGAGATGATAGTGGGAGTGATTCATCAGATTATGATGATGAAAGTGATGATTCCAGCAGCAAGAAAGAGGGTCACCATGGACCTAACAAGGTTGTTCTTGGTGTAGCAATTGGGCTATCATCCATAGTTTTCCTAATAGTATTCCTTATTCTTCTCAAAAGGTGTGGTTAATTAGAAGGTAATGTTGTTTGTTTAGAATTTAGAGTAGAGAAATGCTTGATTGCTAGACATCATTCGATTGTTTAATTGGTTATACGCTTTGAGCATGAAGAAAGAGTAGCTGTACAAGGGCGAAAAACAACGATAAGGAGAGGGTGATTTTGTGAATAATTATTTGGGTGGGTTATTCTTCGCTGCTTTGATCATTGGATGGAGAAAAGAGCAGTGATTTCTATTTTTTATTTACTCTGAATTTAGCCTTGTGGATGAATTATTTCCATTCTGTAGAGGGGAAAAAGTGGTCGATTCTAATGTTGTATCATGAACCCAAGAATTATTTTTTTTTCCCACTTTCGTTAATTCGACGCATGTTTGATCCTGCCAGTTTCCATTTAATTTTGAAATTTTGGCTTTTCTGTTCATCCTCAATG
>JAAWWB010002072.1:0-25002 GCA_018804465.1 Populus tomentosa
ACCAAGTCACCAACTAGAGAATTTGTCACTTTACCAGACAAGCCATTTGCAGGCTTTAGCAAATGGTGAAAATCTGGCCAGTGGGTATAGCAATTTCCCTGGCTTGGATGCTTTGGAGGTGAAAAACTTAAAACTCCAACTGAGTTTTAAGTCCACTTACAATCAACACTCTTTCAACTAGAGAAACCGCTCACTAATCTATTCCAATCCCCTGTTTTTCCTCTTTTCTGTCCCGTTTTCTCTATCATCAATTGCTAATGGAATACTGTTTTGTCTTTCTTTTTGAATATTAAGAGAACAACGCATGCAACAGAGATGTCCCTTTCAAGTCCTTTAGCTACAGAGAGCTCGTTTATTTCAGCTTTACAAACTAAGGGGCCGATTCAACACCTAAACTCCAGGAGGCCGATTGAGAGAAAGCTCTCTCCTAAACTCCAGGCCAAGGTTCCCACTCCGCTCCAAGGTTCGTAAAAATATTGGAGATGAAGTTGAGCATGAATATAAAGCCACGCTCTAGATTCAACTGACTAAATGAATTTTATAGACAAAAAGATTGAAATAGTGTGGAGTAGAAATGTGGCGATGTGATGAAAATTAATTATCAAGATATGAGATTATCAAACACGCATATTAACAAGTAAGATCGATTTTATACAAAGCAAAGCATGGAATTGTTCTGATTTTTTCCTGAGAATTAACAAGCTTACAAGTTTTCATAATCCTAGTTAAAAATTCAAATAAAGAACAGGAAAAAAAAACAAATAATATAAAAATATTTAAGAAAAATAATTATCTAAAGATGATCTTTGTTCCAATAATAAGATATGAGAAAAGGAGATAGCCAGCAGCCATACAAATTAATTTTTTGAAGAGATCAGTTGTAAGGGCTTCAGAAAGATTTGTTTCAAGTGAAAGGAAAGGAAAGTGTTTTCCAAGAATAAAAATCGGAAAACACTTTCCCGACATCAAGTTAACATTTTCTGTTGATTAGAATTTAATTTTCTTTGACTAACTTTCTATGTATTTATCAAATATAAAAAAGTAAAAAAAATAATTTTTAGAAAAATAAATTTTTAGAAACAAACATGGTTTTAGTGCAACTATCAAAGAAACACCTATCAAAAAATTTATTTTATATCTAAAAAAATAAGCTTGGACTTGGTTTTTTTAAATTACTTTGCATATTTTTAATGTAAAGAAAATATTTTATGTGAATCCAAAAACTCGGAAGTTCCAAACACTAGCAAACAAGATATGGAGATGGCCATTCGGAAAGGACTTTTCTGCCACACAAACAATAAAAAAAATATCACACTCCCCCTTCTAGAATCATTGAAACTTGCTTGGAAAGAAATGTTCGAAGGCAATAATATTTAATTAGTCTCTGCGCACAGGGTCTCTGCGCGCATCACCTGCCCAAAGTCTTTGCCTTATCTCTCTCACTCTTATCCACTTCTGGATTTATTTCTTCGTGTAAAAATGACAGTAACAGTCACTTCAATTCTAGTCTCCATTGTTTATGTTGCAGTGCTAAGATGGGCATGGAGAGTTTTGAACTGGGTTTGGTTTCGGCCGAAGAAGGTCGAGAGGTGCCTGAGACAACAAGGTTTTGCAGGCAAGCCTTACAGGCTTTTGTTCGGAGACTGGAAAGAAAGTTCAGATATGTTGAAGGAAGCAAGGACCAAACCCATTGGTTTATCAGACGCTGTTCTACCTCGTGTCATGCCCTTCCTCCATCAACTGGTCAAGGATTATGGTATTCAATACGCGACCCTTTATTATCTCTCTCGTAGAAAAGACGATTTTTCTTGCTAGTTAAATATTTCTCCGATTTATTAAGAAATTCCTTTTGTTTCTATTAGGCGCCAATGATTGAGAAATTAAAACCAGTTGATCATGATGACTTTTATTTATGTCGAACAAGTTTTGCTCACCGTTTGTCAGTAAAACTCTGTTATCATCGGTTTATTTTAATTGATAAAATATTATTTCTTACGAATACAAAAACAAATTAATTTTCCATTGGTATCATTGGGAATCAGAATGCCATGTTCCTTTGGTTAGTGCTGCACTGTGCTGACCCAATGTTTCAGCCCATTTTCTTATTTTATTTCATTTTATAGTGCTCTTGTGGACTCCTCTCGCCTCAAACCTAGTTTTCTATCCATGGGAGAAAAATATATAGATTAAATTACTTCTTAATTATAGTTTTAGAGAGTTATAATATTTTTAAAATAGACCAAGTGGGTATTAATTTTCAATATTCATGGTATACGTATTTTATATCTTGGTAGTGTTGGTTTCCTACTGGACAGGACAGTATTAGTTACTAATAGTTGAAAACATTGGTTTCCAAGTCAGTATTGAACTTTTTATTAGTTGGCTAAAGATTGTAAAAATATAAATAAAAGAACTTGTATCTTAAACAAGAGCATGTTTATTTTTGTGTTTTAAAAATATTTTTGAACAAAATAAATTTTTTTAATTTTCTACTTTAACTTAATTTTTTGATGTTTTTAGATTTTGATATCAAATTAAATTTTGAAAATAAAAAAATATTATTTTTATACATTTTAAAACGAAAAATATTTTAAAAAATAACCATTAGCACAATACTAAACAGACTCCAAGTATATGTAGTGTGATCGAAAACCAATAATATTGTGTGCGAGGAGAAACAAGACAAAAAAAAAAGAGTAAATTGTGACTGTGTTTATTGAATGGATACATAATAGTATATAGTTTGCATGTGATAATCTAGATGGTGCATAGTGATTAGTTTAGGTTGTGTATAATATAACCTATTCGTGTTGTGAGGCTACAATTGTGTAGTTGTGTGGGGTAACTTGATTATTTTATGATTCAAAAATCAGATCCTAAATGTTGATTTATATTTAATAAACTTAATACTTTTGTATTTATCTAGGTCTATTAAAAGAATCATAACTTTATGTTTTCCTGCATGTTAAAGTAAAGCTGCATCTAGAGAAGATTATACTTTGTCAACTCTATTGATGTGTTCATAAAAATATAAAAATCTATTAGAAAAAGAAATAAAAATTCTCTTACAAGAATTTTACATTAAAGTGTGAAGTGCAATTTTTTCTGGGTTGTTCATATCTCAATTTGAGCCTCCTGTATTTCCCTCAACCGAAGAATATATATGTATATTTCATTAATAAATATGCTTCCTCTGACGATGCAGGTAAGAATTCATTTATGTGGGTTGGGCCGAAACCAAGAGTAAACATCATGAACCCTGATCAGATAAGGGACGTATTCATGAAGATAAATGAATATCAGAAGCCCTTCCACCCGCTGTTGAAACCTCTAGCATGTGGACTTGCAAGTCACGAGGGTGAAAAATGGGCTAAACATAGAAAGATAATCAACCCAGCATTCCATCAAGAGAAGCTAAAGGTGATCATGATAATCTCGACTTATGTGCCTATAATCTCATATAGCTGTGATATAAAACTTTCGATGATGATATGTTCTGTTTTACAGCTTATGATACCTGCGTTTTACGAAAGTTGTAGTGGGATGATTAACAAGTGGGAGAAGCTGGTCTCTGTAGACGAGGGGTCATGTGAATTGGATGTCTGGCCTGATCTTCAAGGCTTAACTTGTGATGCTATTTCTCGAACGTCGTTTGGAAGTAATTACGAAGAAGGAAAAAGAATATTTGATCTCCTCAAGGAACTTACCGATCTTACAGTTCATGTTATAATAAAAGCAATTGTCATACCAGGGTACAGGTAACTCTTTATTATGTTTTTCCTGGACATTACAATTCTGTTCCTTCAAGTATGTCCTTGTTCAATGAGATATATCTTAAAAGGATAAATTAACTATTTATGGGGTTTAAAAAGAGAAAAAAAAAACATGGAGGGGATGATAAACTACTCATTCACTTCTACCTGCTCTCTCTCCTTGCGTTTTTTGTCATTTTGCCGTCTCTGTTCTTTTCTAATATCTTCAGCTGACGGTTGGACAGTTTGATCATTATGATCACCTGTTCATGTGTTTAAGATTTTGGAGAACAAAACTCGAAATAACTATACTAGAACAAATCCAAATCTCTTGACAACATGTTCATGGATTGCATGTAGGTTCCTGCCGATCCCATCTAATAGAAGGCTAAAAGCTATTGACGAAGAAATAAAAGCTTCTCTTAAGGCTCTTGTCAACAAAAGAGAGAAAGCAATGAGTGCTGGTGAAGTTGCAAAGAATGACTTGTTGGATTTACTTCTGGAATCTAATTTTAGAGAAATACAAGAGCATGGAAATACCAAGATAGTCGGAATGAGTATTGAAGATGTGGTTGATGAATGTAAAATATTCTACTTTGCTGGACAAGAAACAACCTCAGTTCTTCTTACCTGGACCATGGTTTTATTGGCTCAGTATCCGAATTGGCAAGCACGGGCAAGAGAAGAGGTTGTGCGAGTCTTTGGTAACAAAAAACCAGATTTCGATGGGCTAAATCACCTTAAAGTTGTGAGTATTTCTCTGCATTTGCCACTGAATTCTTCTACATCAATATTGTCTTATTATTGTTAAGAACACACAGCATTCTTGCATTTAAAATGCAAGCTTAGGTATCCTTTGAAGAAAAAATAAGACAGCAGAAAAAAAACGTTCATGTTTTCTTTCGTTGAATTATTAATCGGCCAAAATGACGAGGAAAAGCAACCAACAGATGAGGACGCAAGCAAGCTAGGAGGTGACATCTATATACATTAAGAATGAGATTTACTAGTTCTTGGATCAACATAAAAATTCTCAATTTAGTAAGTTGAAATGGCATGCAAATGATCTCTATATATGCGATATTTTATTTTATCAAAGTGCATAGTATGTCACCTTTTTAATGGATTCTTACCATGTAGTATCACTCTCTCTTTTGATGCATGTTACAGGTTACCATGATTTTGTATGAAGTTCTTAGGTTATACCCGCCGGTAATTATGCTTAATCGAGATGTTCATGAAGAAATAAAGCTTGGAAATTTGCTATTACCTGCCGGAGTGCAGATCTCGGTGCCAACAATCCTCCTTCACCAAGATCATGAACTATGGGGTGATGATGTCTCTGAGTTCAAACCAGAGAGGTTTGCTGAAGGTGTTTCAAAGGCAACAAAGAGTCAAGTCTCATTCCTTCCGTTTGGATGGGGTCCTCGAATATGCGTTGGGCAAAACTTTGCTTTTATTGAAGCAAAAATGGCTTTGGCAATGGTTTTACAGCGTCACTCTTTTGAGCTCTCGCCGTCGTATATTCATGCTCCTCGCACAGTCATAACTCTTCAGCCACAGCACGGTGCTCCAATGATATTACGTAAACTCTAAAATGTTCGTATGTGACGGGTAAGAGTTATCCCAGGGTATAAAGTAGGTTGGATCTCCCAATAAACCAAACCAAAAAGAAAACCTCTAGTATATTATGTGCAAATTATGCTATCATGTCCAATGATATATTTGTCATATTAATCACAACAATATAGTACCGTGGGTTGTTTTGCTTTAATCGTAGTAGATTACTGTAATAAAATTACATATTTGCTTTTGAGTAAGAAAAAAAGAGAAGAGGTCCTGAGGGTGGGGTGTTTTGGTCTTTTCTGTTAGCCCATTCATTATTAAAAAATTTATTAAGGGTGTAGAATTTATTTTTTTGTACGGTAAAAAAATTATTTTACTTTTGGAGTCAATAAAACTTAAGTTATTGACTAAATTTTATATTTTTTTAATTTTTTATAAAATTTTAAATAGTAAAAATATTTTTTTATCTAGAATTAAAATTTTTTTGAGCTATTAGACAATGATTCCTCCCCATTATTCATATATAGTAAAAGTAGATTTTTGGCCCTAGATAAGACAGAAAATCAGGTTTGTATTTAGAGGTATTTTTATACTTTCACACAGGTTTTTAGATAATTACCAAAGTCATAAGAGCTTTTTTAGTATTTTTAAGTTGAGTTTTTAATTTTTTTAATCAGAAAAGTTGTTGGTGTGTGGTAAACACGCCAACAAGTAGATGATGTTTGTGTCATTCTAATGTAATCTAGTTATCCCATTTAAAACTTGATTTAACTCCAAAAGAAATTTTAAGTTATCATCGTTTTAATCTTTGTACAATCCAATCAGGTTCAAATAAAAAATAATGGATTGTGATATGAGGAAATCATGGTAAAACAAAAAGATAACACTATATTGGATTAACCTCGATCAATCTAGGTAACACCTACCACATGCATTGGCTGGATAATGACATGACCACAATAAGCTTATATGGTTTGTTTATTTGTTTCTTTCATTTTCTTTCTTTTATTTTTTTCCAGGTTGGGCTTTTATTGAGCTTTGGTATGATAAAATTTGGGATCATTGAAGAGTTATAAAATACTTAGGAACCAAATCAAAAATATTAAAAGAGTTATAAAAAAATCAAAGGTCAAATAAAAAAATATAATAAGAGACCAAATAAAAATAAAAGAAGATGTGTTCAATGCACACATCAATGTGGAAAGAAGCTTGTCGTGTTTAAACCACGTGTGTAACTTTCTTTAAGTTATGATGAAGGATGCCCTTTGTTGGAATTGCCTCGGTGGCATCTCTCTTCCATGGCATCCATAGTGTAGTCATTATGTGGCGTTGACAACCTCTTTTTCTTGTATTTTTTTCTTCTCTATTCCTTCTTTTCTCATCCCCTTAATTCTTGGGCATGCCTTGGAGAAGAAAAAAATAACCACAATTTTAATCAACAATAACTTATTTAACTTCTTAGAACAAAGCATAATCATGCTTTCAATATCAAACCATATCATCATTAGGGAAAAAAATGAAAATATCGTGTAACTTATAAATGGCTCTTCATGCTGAGATTCTAATTACCATTTATTTATTTATTTTATCTACTCCAATCAACAATTTGCTTACTCTCATGAATTATTAATTTAATGACACCAGTAAAGAATTCGAACAAAGGAATATGAGTTCCAAACACTAGCAAACAAGATATGGAGATGGCCATTCGCACGAGTGCGTTTGGTATTGTGGTGGATGTTGTGGTTGTGGTATAAAAAAAGTACTTTCATAAAAAAGTGCTTTTAGTTGAGGTTTGTCTATAAAAATATATGTTTGGTTAAAACTGTGGTTGAAATTGAGGTTGAAGAAAAAATTGTTTAATATGTTTGGTTAAAAATTATGGTTCAATTTTTTTTATTGTATAATTACCTAAAAGGACTTAATTCATAATACTAAAGAACAATCTCATAAAATTAACATTACAACCAATAAATTTTTGCAAATAGACCTAAGCATATTAGAAAAATAATTTATAATTATGTCATTAAACTTGCAGCAATCCCATCACGTACGTAATCCATTCGCGAAGGCCTTTGATGTCCTTGGCTTTGTGAATGTGAAGCCACATCAGTTAGAAAATCATCAGGCACAAAATCAGGATGGCGATCGAACTCCATGAATGCCACATCTTGCATTGAAGTTCTTCTAATGTAATTATGAATTGCCATGGATGCGACAACAATTTCAACTTGTGTCTTGTAACTAAAGGATGATATATTCTATAGAATTCGCCATCTTTTTTTCCAAACTCCAAATGTTCATTCTATCACACAATGTAATGAAAAGTGCATACGATTGAAAATTTCTTCACGAGTTTGTGGTTGTCCTCGCCTCCTAAATTCTTGCAAATGATATCTCTGACCTCTATATGAACCTAAAAATCCATATTCGTTAGGATATCCTGAATCAACCAAGTAGTATTTCCTTGATAAAACATATAATTGTTTTAAATTGAAAATTGAAAAAACAAAAAAAACAAAATAACATTACTTATCATATATACAGACACACACAAACACGTATTACTATCTTTTGGTGGCTTAGGAAATTTTATACATGGATTGTCAATTGCCTCAAGAAAAATTCATGTATCATGTGCACTACCTTCCCAACCCGCCCAAACAAATGTGAATTGCATGTCAAAGCTACATGCAGCCATAACATTCTGGGTCGGCATACCTTTTCGGCCAATAAATGGAATTTGATTTTGAAAAGAAACACATGCATGTACATGTGTATCGTCGATAACTCCTACACAATTCTAATATATGATAAACCAGCAAAATAACATCAATTTCAGCTGACAAAAAAATTAAATTTCACAAATTCATGAAATACGAATCACCATTAACAAATACGATTAACGGCATTACCTTGAAATATGGCATGTACCTCAGATTGTTCACAATTTCCCTCTGTGTGTTTATGAACCCGGGATCTGTAGGTTGAATTAAATTTATAGCAAGCGAACAAACTGATATAAGAACTTCATTAAAGTACCTACTAATTGTTTATTCTGAATGTTGGAATCTCTCTTGAACTTCCCTGTTGGAAGCACCTAAAGCTATTGTATAAAGAAATATTCCAACTTTTTCAAAAACACACATTCTTCTAGATGCCGTTAACCCGTATTAGTTTTCAAGTTTAAAACATAGACTCTGAAATGTCGGCGCATCCATCCTAAACATGTTTACACAACGCGTCCAATGTCCATGTAGAATTTCTGTCAACCATTGAATTCTAGTGTTGTAGAAATCCATACAAGGCTCCTTATATATATATATATATATATATATATATATATATATATATATATATATATATATATATATATATATATAAGTATTATAATATAAAGCTATGACACTTGCCGTGCATAAAATCAATTTCCGATCATCAAACTCCCTTTCCCAAAACAACTCACCTTCTTCATCTAAATCGTCATCGTTGTCGTCGTCAGTATCAGAACTGTTACTACCACTACAATCTCCATCGTTTACAGAAGAATTCCCATAATTAACATAATCGGCAACATTATTCATTACATCATCATAATCCCTATAAAAAAAGTATTGAAAACCAATGCGAATCCATATCTATCATGCCATAAAATTTTTTTTATGAATAATTGAAAATTTTATGACTTTTTTACAAAAAAACACAAATGGATAATGCAAACCGAAATAAGTGTTATTGTTCAATATCTCCATGTTTTATGAAATTTTGCTCGGCATGTAAATTTTATAACGCAATATTTATTTGCAATTTAGTCCTTTTCCTCCTTTGATAGTGAAATTGAATTTCTTTTTCCAAAATGCCTATTATCTCTAATATAAATTTATAATTCCACTTGTTATAAACAACCTAAAAAATAGAAGTTTAAGAGCAAACTTTAGTCCAATTCCAAAAACAATCAGCAGTTCACACACATATTGTTTTTACCATACAACATTCAAAATTGCATTTCCAAAACTGATTTGTGCGTGTGGAGCTAGATGGAAACTAACTGACTTTGGAAAAACCATAAACATCAAGAGATCAAAAAAGTCCAATTCCCTAAACAGCCATGAACAACTCACACACAATTTTTTTGAACCATACAGCATTGAAAATTTCATTCCCATAACTGATTTCTATGTGTGGAGCTAAATGAAAACTAACCTGACTTTGAAAAACCCATAAACATCAAGAGATTAAAAAATTTCATTCCTAAAATTTCATTCTCAAAACTGATGATTTTCTACCCTTTACTATCCCAATGAACTCCATAAACAAACATTTGAAAACCTAAGAAACTAACCTGTTACAGATGGAACTAAATGGAATTAGATGGAACTTACCTATTACTGAGATATAAATAGCAGCAATCAGTAACACCAGCAATTACAAACAACCACTCTTGATTCAAATATACTAACACATTCGGTTTCTACCAAGAAATTATCAATATGCAAGTGAATAACTTCTAATACTACTGCAATTTATATACAAATACATAAGAATTGATGTAATATTCCAAAAACTGTTACCTAACTTTCAAAAGCTACCATTCAAGAGCAAGTTACTAAACATTCAACTGTGGCATACACCAACTGAAAATTTCAAAATTAACAACCTAAACCTTCCATTCCAGAGCAACTAACCAAACATTCAAAGTATGATACTAACAAGCAATAGTCTCAGTTTCATAAAATATTATCACCAACCATTCAACTTCAAGTAACTAAACTGAAAAGGAGTACTTTAACAAGCTAAACATAACATTGAAAGTTAAGCGTCCACATATTTAAGGTAACATTGAAAGTTAAGCATCCACATATTTAAGGTCTATAATTCAAAAATTAACATCCATGAAATTGCAACCCAACAACACTATTCAGTCATACATATATAGCAAAACATACATGGTTGTGGTGTTCCAAAAACTTAGCTACATAAATACACCAAAACATGGGCAACTCCTTCTAATTCCAGCAACAATTGCAGCATAGGAAGTCTGCAAAACCAGTTGAAAATATTTCAAACAAATTAATATATTACTTGTCTACAGAATTCAACATAAATGCAAAGACAGGAATAGGGTTAAAAGCTAAAAACTGACCTTGTCCATTTAAGTTTGTCTGTGTTGGTCAAACATAATTTGCAGCCATGACATTTTTCTGTCAATACAACCCATTGCAGCCCACATCTCCCTCTTGCTCCTCGCACAGAAGAATTTAGTTGCAAAGGTATGCAATGCACTACCAAATGCAACTCCTTCAATAGAGTGCAGTTTTTGCATTACCTCTTCAATGCTACAACCTTTTTTTATTTTTACAAGGAGCTGTGATCCCTCTAGGCATGGAGACAGTCTCAACAAGTTTATCCAGACATGCAACTAGTACTGCTCCCATTCTAATTCCCTTTTTCTTTTTTCATAATTGAGGTGTAGGCTGATGTGCACCCTTTCTCTTTAAACTGCTGGGGTTGCTGCTATTGTTCGTGACATTGCTTCCACCAACCATATTGCTAACATCATGTGTGAAATCATGGATTGCATCCTCTTTAGAGTCACCACTTCCTTCTTCCATATTAGTATCCTCATTGGTTGTATTCCTCATTCCAGCAGCCACATTATCTTCATCTGATAAGAGTCTTTGTGAGGGAGTCCAAGCGTATTCTCTCGTGGCCACTATGTTAGTAAATATGATATCGTACTTGGCACACAACGAGGGCTCTATGCCGACATGTCTAAACTTCTTTGCTCCTCTCATTTCCTGTGCAATGACAGCTAGATGTAATTAGGAATGATACTAGGTGAATAAATAATACAACATGAAAAAAAAAATTATGAGGCTATTGCAAATTAGCAAACTAACCTGAATTTTTGATTGCCACCATTCATCAGTTGCTGAGATGGTCCCAAGTTCAGTAGACCAACCAACTCCAGTTTCAGTTATTAATTTCTTCCATACCCTCCAATCCTTTTTAATCCCATCCTATTTATTTTTAAGCTGAGATTTTGATAATGAAAGGCCTGTCTGATCTTGAATGACTGTACGATAAATTTCCAACCAGCTTTGTCAAAATGTGTGTTTGGTCTCATGCCTCTCTCAATAGTTGTAATGCAAATGTCGCAAAACGTGTGCAACATTGTCTTGCTCCAATAAGCTTTGTCATGTGTGTCAGACCCATCCATTGCTTATGGTTGACAATGCAATGAAAAAAATAAACAAACAATTAACCAAATGAACAAGAGATTGAATGCTAATAAGGCCATAATACAATAGTAATAGAATAGGAAATTACATGTGCAGCAAAAGGTCAACCAAAGAATAACAAAAGGTTGAATGTTGACAAGGAATGAAAACATAAATAAAGAAATTATGTATAACAGAATGGTTGACAATGCAAGATAGAATTCAAAACACAATTCAATATAGATGAATAAAGCTTTAATGCTGATAAAGGATGAAAAAAAGAAACTAAGGAACTAGTTCAAAAAAAATTGCATGTTGTGAAGTGTGAACTAAGGAACTTGATAAAAGGATTGTCATCAACCTAAAAACCTAGCCACTGTGCCATAATCCTATAACTGTTTGTCATCAATTAGCAGGGGATATTCTAATTAGCAACTGAAATAATTTGTTTAAGTTATTATGTTTTGTAGTTGTTAGCAATCAACAGCAAACAATAGAATTATGTATAGTAGAATGGTTGACAATGCAAGATAGAATTCAAAACACAATTCAATATAGATGAATAAAGCTTTAATGGTGATAAGGGATGAAAAAAAGAAACTAAAGAACTAGTTAAAAAAAAATTGCATGTTGTTAAGTGTGAACTAAAAAACTTAACAGAAAGTTTGTCATCAATTAGCAGGGGATGTTCTATATATATATAAAAGTTAATAAATGTACATTAAAATAATAGTTATATACTCTATATATAACTATATATATAATAAACATTTAAAATAATAGATTTATACTATATATATAACTATATATATATATATATATATAATAGTTATATACTCTATATATAACTATATATATAATAAACATTTAAAATAATAGATTTATACTATATATATATATATATATATATATATATATATAAAACTATTGTTAGCAATATGCATAATGTCACAAAACGATTTTAACAAAGAAAGTAGGGGATGTTCTACTATAGCTACTGAAATTAATTGTTCCCTAATTACAATTATTTGGTAACAATCAACAAAACACACCAAACAAACAAATAACTGCAGATACATGGAAGGAATAAAGATAATGAAAAATTAGCAGTAATGCCTGCCGAAAGTAAAATACTAGTGAATTAAAATGAGCATAAACGGGTCAATTTCACTGCAATGAACAAAAAAAAACTTAAAATGACTAGAGGACCAGTGAAGTAAGCACAATACCCGTTGAAAATTGCAGCTGAGGTGTTTGAATGAAGCACGATATTAATATCTGTGGTGGGGTTGTTGAAGACAGGAAGACATGAAGATAGGTTGATCGATGTCTTCTTTTTGTGTTGATGCTTCAGAAACGAAGGAAAAATTAGCATATAAAACTATCGAGAGTGAACTACAAGTAATTAAACAAAAGGAGACAAACAGATCTCACTAAAATAAACAACAATTAACTTAAATTTTCACTAAGAACAGAGCAGTGAACTAACCCGCTGTAAATTTGACCTCTGATGCTTGAATCAAGCTTGATCTATATATATGTTTCGGGGTTGTTGTAAAGGGTTGTTGTTGTTCTTCATTTCCTTTTGTTAAAGAGAAATGAATGATAATTGAATGTGCAGAGAGAGACGGAGCCATCAGTTTATTGGGTTATGCAGCAGTAATGGTTTTTACTGTGAAGTTGTTGTGCAATTAAAGTTGATGGGAAGGGAAATGAATGCAAATAAAAGAACATGAATGAGAAGGAGAAGAGCAAATAAGAATTGAACGAGAAGAGTGTATGTGTTTTGGTAATTAGCCACTAATCATGTCTAGAAAGTTCAACCACAAGTTGAAATTTGTGAAAAAAGTAGTATTTTACTGCTTCTAAAACATCGTGGTCCTGCCACATATAAATAGTGGGACCTATGTTTTTTGATTTTTTAAAAATATATATCCAAACACTTAATAAATATGTTTTTATTAAAGAAATGCAAACGCTAACGTGTTGCCCAGCGGATTTGCAATTTACATTTCTGCCACACAAACAGTAAAAAATATCACACTCCCCCTTCTAGAATCATTGAAACTTGCTTGGAAATAAATGATTATTTAATTGGTCTCTCGGCGCCCATGGTCTCTGCGCGCATCACCTGCCCAAAGTCTTCGCCTTCTCTCTCGCTCTCTCATCCATTTCTGGATTTATTTCTTCGTGTAAAAATGACAGTAACAGTCACTTCAATTCTAGTCTCCGTTGTTTATGTTGCAGTGCTAAGATGGGCATGGAGAGTATTGAACTGGGTTTGGTTTCGGCCGAAGAAGGTCGAGAGGTGCTTGAGACAACAAGGTTTTGCAGGCAAGCCTTACAGGCTTTTGTTCGGAGACTGGAAAGAAAGTTCAGATATGATGAAAGAAGCAAGGACCAAACCCATTGGTTTATCAGACGCTCTTCTACCTCGTGTCATGCCCTTCCTCCATCAACTGGTCAAGGATTATGGTATTCAATACGCAACCCTTTATTATCTCTCTCGCAGAAAAGATGATTTTTCTTGCTAGTTAAATATTTCTCCGATTTGTTAAGAAATTCCTTTTGTTTTCTATAAGGCGCCAATGATTGAGAAACTAAAACCAGTTGATCATGATGAATTTTATTTATGTCGAACAAGTTTTGTTCACCGTTTGTCAGTAAAACTCTGTTATCATCGGTTTATTTTAATCGATAAAATATTATTTCTTACGAATACAAAAACGAATTAATTTTCCATTGGTATCATTGGGAATCAGAATGCCATGTTCCTTCGGTTAGTGCTGCACTGGGCTGACCCAATGTTTCAGCCCATTTTCTTATTTTATTTCATTTTATAGTGCTCTTGTGGACTACTCTCGCCTCAAACCTAGTCTTCTATCAATGGGAGAAAAATATATAGATTAAATTGATTACTTCTTAATTATAGTTTTAGAGAGTTGTAATATTTTTAAAATAGACCAAGTGGGTATTAATTTTCAATATTCATGGTATGCGTATTTGATTTCTTGGTAGTGTTCTACTGGACAGAACAGTACTGGTTACTAATAGTTGAAAACATTGGTTTCCAAGTTAGTATTGAACTTGTTATTAGTTGGCTAGAGGTTGTATAAATATAAATAAAATGAACTTATTATCGGTTCAAGAGAGTATGTTTATTTTTGTGTTTCAAAAATATTTTTGAAAAAAAATAAAAAAAATATTTTTTACTTCAAATTAATTTTTTGGTATTTTTAAATCGTTTTAATGTTAAAATAAATTTTTAAAAATGAAAAAAAAATATTATTTCAATGCATTTTCAAATTAAAAAATATTTTTAAAAGTAATTACTATCACAATACTAAATATGCTCCGAGAATATCTAGTGTGGTCAAAAACCAATAGTATTGTGTGTGTGGAGAAACAAGAAAAAAAAGAACAAGAAGAGTAAATTGTGACTGTGTTTATTGAATGGATACAGAATAGTATATAGGTTGCAAGTGATAATCTAGATGGTGTCTAAGTGCATAGTGATTAGTTTAGGTTGTGTATAATATAACCTATTCGTGTTGTGAGGCTACAATTGTGTAGTTGTGTGGGGTTACTTGATTATTTTATGATTCAAAAATCAGATCCTAAATGTTGATTTATATTTAATAAACTTAATACTTTTGTATTTATCAAGGTATATTAAAAGAATCATAACTTTATGTTTTCCTGCATGTTAAAGTAAAGCTGCATCTAGAGAAAGATTATACTTTGTCATCTCTATTGACGTGTTCATTAGAATATAAAATCTATTAGAAAAAGAAATAAAAATTCTCTTACAAGAATTTTACCTTAAAGTGTGAAGTGCAATTTTTTCTGGGTTTGGATTTCTTTTGTTCATATCTCAATTTGAGCCTCGTGTATTTCCCTCAACAGAAGAATATATATGTATATTTTATTAATAAATATGCTTCCTCTAACGATTCAGGTAAGAATTCATTTATGTGGGTTGGGCCGAAACCAAGAGTGAACATCATGAACCCTGATCAGATAAGGGACGTATTCATGAAGATAAATGAATATCAGAAGTCCTCACACCAGCTGTTGAAACCTCTAGCGTGTGGACTTGCAAGTCACGAGGGTGAAAAATGGGCTAAACATAGAAAGATAATCAACCCAGCATTCCATCAAGAGAAGCTAAAGGTGATCATGATAATCTCGACTTATGTGCCTATAATCTCATATAGCTGTGTTATAAAACTTTCGATGATGATATGTTCTGTTTTACAGCTTATGATACCTGCGTTTTCCGAAAGTTGTAGTGGGATGATTAACAAGTGGGAGAAGCTGGTCTCTGTAGACGAGGGGTCATGTGAATTGGATGTCTGGCCTGATCTTCAAGGCTTAACATGTGATGCTATTTCTCGAACGTCGTTTGGAAGTAATTACGAAGAAGGAAAAAGAATATTTGATCTCATCAAGGAACTTACCGATCTTACAGTTCATGTTGTAATAAAAGCAATTACCATACCAGGGTACAGGTAACTCTTTATTATGTTTTTGCTGGACATTACAATTCAGTTCCTTCAAGTTAGTCCCTGTTCAATGAGATATATCTTAAAAGTACGAAGAAGAACAAAACCAAATCTCTTGACAACATGTTAATGGATTGCATGTAGGTTCCTGCCGATCCCATCTAATAGAAGGCTAAAAGCTATTGACAAAGAAATAAAAGCTTCTCTTAAGGCTCTCATCAACAAAAGAGAGAAAGCAATGAGTGCTGGTGAAGATGCAAAGAATGACTTGTTGGATTTACTTCTGGAATCCAATTTTAGAGAAAGACAAGAGCATGGAAATACCAAGATCGTCGGAATGAGCATTGAAGATGTGGTTGACGAATGTAGAATGTTCTACTTTGCTGGACAAGAAACAACCTCAGTTCTTCTTACCTGGACCATGGTTTTATTGGCTCAGTTTCCGAATTGGCAAGCACGCGCAAGAGAAGAGGTTGTGCAAGTCTTTGGTAACAAAAAACCAGACTTCGATGGGCTAAATCACCTTAAAGTTGTGAGTATTTCTCTGCATTTGCAACTGAATTCTTCTACTTCAGTACTGTTTTATTATTGTTTAGAACACAGAGCATTCTTGCATTTAAAATGCAAGCTTAGGTATCCTTTGAAGAAAAAATAAGATAGCAGGAAAAAAACGTTCATGTTTTCTTTCGTTGAATTATTAATCGGCCAAAATGACGAGGAAAAGCAACCAACAGATGAGTACGCAAGCAAGCAAGCTAGGAGGTGACATCTATATACATTAAGACTGAGATTTACTAGTTCTTGAAAATGATACAACATAAAAATTCTCAATTTAGTTAGTTGAAATGGCATGCAAATGATCTCTATATATGCGATATTCTATTTTATCAAAATGGATCGCATGTCACCTTTTTAATGGATTCTTACCATGTAGTATCATTTTCTCTTTTGATGCATGTTACAGGTTACCATGATTTTGTATGAAGTTCTTAGGTTATACCCGCCGGTAATTATGCTTAATCGAGATGTTCATGAAGAAATAAAGCTTGGAAATTTGCTATTACCTGCCGGAGTGCAGATCTCGGTGCCAACAATCCTCCTTCACCAAGATCATGAACAATGGGGTGATGATGCCTCTGAGTTCAAACCAGAGAGGTTTGCTGAAGGTGTTTCAAAGGCTACAAAGAGTCAAGTCTCATTCCTTCCATTTGGATGGGGTCCTCGGATATGCGTTGGACAGAACTTTGCTTTGATTGAAGCAAAAATGGCTTTGGCAATGGTTTTACAGCGTTACTCTTTTGAGCTCTCGCCGTCGTATATTCATGCTCCTCGCACAGTCATAACTCTTCAGCCACAGCACGGTGCTCCAATGATATTACGTAAACTCTAAAATGTTCATATGTGACGGGTAAGAGTTATCCCAGGGTATAAAGGAGGTTGGATCTCCCAACAAACCAAACCAAGAAGAAAACCTCTAGTATATAATATTATGTGCAAATTATGTTATCATGTCCAATTACTTATTTGTCATATTAATCACAACATTATAGTACCGTGGGTTGTTTTCCTGTAATCATAGTAGATTACTATAATTAAATTACATATTTGCTTTTGAGTGAAAAAAAAAAGAAGTCATGAGGGTGGGGTGTTTTGATCTTTTCTATTAGCCCATTCATCATTAAAAAAATTATTTAAGGTGTAGAATTTATTTTTTTGCACAATTAAAAGATTATTTTACATTGGGAGTCAACAAAACTTAAAGCGTTTGACTCAATTTTATTTTTATTTTTATCCTGGTATTAAAAAATTGTTGGGCTATTATACAATGATTTTTTTTTTCCATTATAGTAAAGGTATATTTTTGGCCCTAGATAAGAGAAAAAATCAGCTTTGTATTTAGGGATATTTAATCATTTTGCATGGGTTTTTAGGTAATTATCAAGGTTATAAGAGTTTTTTAATATTTTTAAGTTGAGTTTTTAATTTTTTAATCAGAAAAGTTTTTGGTGTGTGGTTAGCACGCCGACAAATAGATAATGTATGTGTCATTCAAATGTGATCTAGTTTTCCCATTTAAAACTTGATCCGACTCCAAAAAAATTTTTAAGTTGTCATCGTTTTAACCTTTGCGCAATCCAATCAGGTTTTTAAATAAGAAACAATGGATTGTCATATGAAAAAATCATTTATTTTTTAAGATTTATAGGGCGAAACGAAAAGATAACATTATATTAGATCGGTCAATCTAGGTAACACCTACCACATGGGTTGACAGGATCATGACATGATCACAATAAGCTAATATGGTTTTGGTTATTTGTCTCTTTAATTTCCCTTCCTTTATTTCCTTTAGGTTGGGCCTTTATTGGGCTTGGATGTGATGAAATTTGGAAACAATTGAAGAGTTATAAAAGATTTAGGAACCATATCAAAAATATTAAAAGAGTTATAAGAGAATCAAGTGTCAAATAAAAAAAAATATGATATAAGACCAAATAAAAATAAAAGAAGGTGGTGGGGACACCGAACCCGAAGTATTATTTATGCATGCGTATAATCATATACGATGGAGGATAGCCCAAACAATTGAGAGATTGGGCTTTAACTTATGTTTTTGGGTTTAATTTATATGAACTTTTAGTCCAGGTTTATTAATTTGGCTTTATTTATTGGGTTTGATTTAATTATTGTTGGGTATTTTATTTAGTGGACCATAAGCCCAATCGCTTGTTATAGTTATGGTTTTAGTATTTATATCCTACTTTTCTAAATATTAAGTAGTTTTGATGATTATTGAAAAATTTGTAGACTTTACATATCTTTAATCCCCATTCTTCTCTTTCTTTGCTTTCACTTCTTAACTTTTTCTCTAAAAGCTTCTTTCTTTTCTTACTTTAATTCTTATTATTTATTGTCCCGTATCAAATTTGATATCAAAGGTAGGGTTTTAATTGTTCTTACAATTAAACGATCCACAATGTTTATGCTAAACCCCATATCTGGTTTGATCTAAAAAAAAATGTTCATTATTTCTTGTTAAAAAAAAACTTATTGTTCTCTGATTACAAAAACAACAACAACAACAACAACAACAACTGGATCTACATTGTTCATCGTCTCCACCAGTAAACCACCGCCACAGAGCACACCACCATCACCAGAGGGTAGGTTGGGCGTTCCCAACAACAACCACCAAAACCCACCTGCAGTCACGCCTATTTACTACCTCCAAAACTTCCGTAACACCTTACCCTTAACTAGCATCAGCAGATCAGTGGGTCACAATAATCGTAGCCCACGCCACCGTCACCAACCAACCCAGACAACAACCTGCAACCACAACAGGTCGCCCACACCAGCAGCAATAGATCTTCGTCGGTGACAGCTCATCAACCAACTCATCCTCTCCCCGCCATCGGCCGGTTAGACATCCAGCCACCATTTCACGTCACAAGAAACCCACATAGCTACACCGAGTTGCTGTCTCTATAGTACATTTGTCTTCAACCTCTCACACAGTCTAGCGGCACCAACAACAACATCAATTGAGAAATTGCAGAAGATAAGGAGAGTTCAAAAGGCTTTCAAAGCAAATTAATTAACACATGCCATGTCACCAGCCAAGCCAGCCCATTGATGTCACATCAGCGACACGACATACACAACTTAGAGCCACGTCAGCAGTCTGGAGCCACATCAATTTAGTTAACTAAGCCACTGGTCGCCACGTCAACAGGCATCACCATGTCATCACCTATTGCCACGTCAGCTGACATGTAATCTGAGGTCCATCCGTGATCAATTCCACAATTTAAATCTTGGTCAGTAAATTACTCTACTCTTCGGTTTGTTGATTTTACCTTTTTGTATTGTACTTGGTATTCGAAATTATCATTAATATTACTTTTGTGCCAAAAAAATGAAGAAAAAAAATCATATAACAAAATCTCACCTACCATTTTTAATTGTTAATTTTTGTTCATCAACCTCTTTCATCAGTGATAGCTAATATCTTATTCTATTTTGATAATTATGAGTTCTTGCTTGTAAAATTATGTTTGATTAATCATTTACACTTAAAAATCTAGTATTATAGCTTACAATTTTGTTAGTGTAATTTGTTCTTGATTAATCTCCACATTTAAGAGAAAAAAAAGATAAAAAAAATAGCTTTATTTTTGTATTGTGATTTTACATGCAAGAATCATTTGTGATCTCAATTCCATTTATAAGTTAGTATTGCATGTATTTATGTTATAATCATCTAGTGTCTAAGCTTAATCTTATATTTACTATAGACTCAACCTTTAGTGATACTCTTACGACCATTTAAAGGGAACTGCAAACTTAGGTGATCAACATGTTTAAAAGAATTGAGCCCTAAGAGAGTTTTCCAATAAGACACTCAAAGACTAATAAATATCGCAAGAATAATCATTATGGACAAGTTCACTTTGAGTGCCACCAGTATGACTATCATTTAGGTTACTCTAAACACGACTTTGATAAGCAAGTCTTGAGTTCTAACAAAATAAAAGCCCTCACTTTTGACGGTTGTCATGGACCCTTGGATACTTGATATGTGGATTTGTGATATGGATAGATTCTTTTAGTGGCATAACTTGTCTGATAATAAAAAAGTTAGATTTGCTAAGATGATGCTCATTGGTGAAGCCAAAATTTATTGGAGAGATGTTGAGGATTGTTTAGAGATGAGAGGTAAACCTCCTATAACTGATTATATCAAAATGAAACAAAAACTTCAGGAGAAGTACTTACCTTAGTCTTATAGGAATAAACTCTTAGACCAATGGAACAATCTAAGACAAGGGAATAAGTCTATCAATGAGTATATAACGCAGTTTAACGATTACATGATTAGATGTGCCATAAGAGAGAATGAAGCCATAACTTTGCGTAGATTTTGTAAAGGCTTTGATGCGAACCTCGTGATCACATGATCACGCAATCCACAATTAAGATTGAGATCTGATCCCAGAAAGCCGAAATAGGTCTAATAGGAGTGTGACACAATGAAAACCTGCCCGAATGCACCAACACTATTAGAATGAGTAGAATGATGCCACGAAGCCAGTTAATCTTTGATAAGTAAGATTCAGTGCGTTCAAGAACTGAAAAATATAAGAATCACTCTCACACGTTAAAACTGAAAAATTCAGAAGTAATAATCATCAAAGCTGCTGAAATTTTAGCTTACATGAGTTTAAATAGTTCCTGAAGAATTAACCCTAATTGACCCCTTATGTGGACTTATATGAGGTCCACTCAAAATTGACCCAAAACCCTAAACTGAAAAGCCCATAACTTAATCCAAACAAACATTAGATCCTAACTTAAAACAAAATATTAATTAAGCGCAAATAAGCCTTGGATTGTAGCTAACAAAATAAAATAAAGCCCCTAATATTAAATTCATGTTCTGCCATGAGAAGAAGAGAATGAAATAAAAATAGTACAGAATTGATTCAAGGCTTATTTAAAGCCTTCCATGTAGCCCCTTAATCATAGAAACAAAAGGAAAAGGTAGCCACCCATGTTGTTTCCAAGTTGTAGTAGGATTCTTTTGTTTCCTTTGTTGTCCTCACTTCATGGCCCAAATACGGTTGTATTGGACCCCTCTTGCACATGGATAAGATGTACTAGGATCTCCTCTTGATACTCCAATGGACCTTTCAATTTTGACTTGGTGGAAACCTTCAAAACCAATATATTCAATGTGTTTTTCAATGTTTTTGTCTTGGACCAAGTCATTGGTCCATTTGGAACATGTAATGGGTCCTTGCTGGTGTTTCTAGGCTGGTCCACATCATCACTATTGGAATGAGTAGAATGACGTCATGAAGCTAGTTAATCTTTGATAAGTCAGATTCACTTCGTTCAAGAACTGAAAAATACAAGAATCACTCTCACACGTTAAAACTGAAAAATTCAAAAGTAATATCATCAAAGCTGCCAAAATTTTAGCTTACATGAGTTTAAATAGTTCCTGAAGAATTAACCCTAATGGACCCCTTACGTGGACTTATATAAAGTCCACTCAAAACTGACCCAAAACCCTAAACTAAAAAGCCCATAACTTAATCCAAACAAACATTGGATCCTAGCTTAAAACAAAGTATTAATTAAGCCCAAACAAGCCTTGAGCTGTAGCTAATAAAATAAAATAAATCTCCTAATATTAAATCCATGTTCTGCCATGAGAAGAAGGGAATGAAATAAAAATAGTACAGAACTGATTCAAGGCTTATTTAAAGCCTTCCATGCAGCCCCTTAATCATAGAAACAAAAGGAAAAGGTAGCCACCCATGTTGTTTCCAAGTTGTAGTAGGATTCTTTTATTTCCTTTGATGTCCTCACTTCATGGCCCAAATAAGGTTGTATTGGACCCCTCTTGCACATGGATAAGATGTACTAGGATCTCCTCTTGATACTCCAGTGGACCTTTCAATTCTGACATGGTGGAAACCTTCAAAACCAATGTATTCAATGCGTCTTTCAATGTCTTTGTCTTGGATCGAGTCATTGGTCCATTTGGAACATGTAATGGGTCCTTGCTGGTGTTTCTGGGTTGGTCCACATCATCCCCTCTCTCCTCGAAAGGATTTGACCTCGAATCAAAATCTGTGTCAAACAACGTAAGATCAGCAACATTAAAGGTAGTACTAACACTATACTCACCTGGAAGGTCAATTTTGGATGCGTTGTCATTGATTCTCTCTAAAACCTGAAATGGACCATCACCACGATGCTGTAATTTTGATTTCCTTTAATTAGGAAATCGTTCCTTACGTATATGCACCCGAACCCCATCACCGGGTTGGAAAACAACCAGTTTACATCTTTTATTTGCTTTAGAAGCGTAAAGTTTGTTATTTTTTTCTAGTTGCAGTCGAACTCCCTCATGGAGTTCTCTCATCATCTTTGTCTTCTTTTCACCATCTAAACTTACCCTTTCTTCAAAAGGTATAGGAATTAAGTCCATAGGAGTTAGTGGATTAAAACTATAAACAATTTCAAAAGGAGAAAAACTAGTGGTTGAATGCACAGTTCTATTATAAGCAAACTCAACAAAAGGCAAACATTCTTCCCAACTTTTCAAATTCTTTTGAATTATAACACGTAAAAGTTAGGATAATGTTCTATTGACTACCTCAGTTTGTCCATCTGTTTGAGGATGGCATATTGTCGAAAATAAGAGTTTAGTTCCCAACTTTTCCCATAAGGTCTTTCAAAAGTAGCTAAGAAACTTAACATCACGATCTGACACTATACTTTTAGGAATGCCATGCAAATGTACAATCTCCCTAAAGAACAAGTTTGCAATATGAGATATATCATTTGTTTTATGGCATGCAATGAAATGCACCATTTTAGAAAACCTATCAACCACAACAAAAATAGAGTCTCTACCTTTCTTTGACCTAGGTAAACCTAAAACAAAGTCCATAGAGATATCTACCCAAGGTTCAGTAGGCACAGGTAATGGTCTATATAGTCTATGCGGTTGTACTCTAGATTATTTCTTTTGTACAAGCAATGCACTGTTTATAAATTCATTGCACATCTTTTTTCATCTTTGGCCAATAGAAATGCTCATGCAATACATCCAAGGTTTTCGTAACCCCAAGTGACTCATTAAACCACCCCCATGTGCTTCACGAACAGGCAATTCACGTAAAGAACTAGCAGGAGCACACAATCTATTCTCTTTGAACAAATAACCATCCATCAAATAAAACTTACCAAAAGTCGAATGTCCACATGATTTATAAATCTCGGTAAAGTCAGAATCATTATCATACAATTCCTTCACATATTCAAAGCCTAACAATCTAGTATTCATGGTGTGTAAAAGAACATACCTGCGCGAAAGTGCATCATCTACGATGTTCTCTTTCCCTTGCTTATACTTGATTACGTAAGGAAAAGTTTCAATGAATTCAACCCATTTTGCATGCCTCCTATTCAACTTACCTTGTCCTTTCAGATGTTTCAAGGACTCATGATCCGAATGGATTATGAACTCTTTTGGCCATGTCTCAAGTGCTCTTACCAATGCATAGAGTTCTTTGTCGTAAATGGGATAGTTCAAGGTCGCTTCACTTAACTTCTCACTGAAATACGCAATAGGTCTCAGATCTTGCATCAAAACAGCACCTATTCCCATTCCAGACACATCACATTCTATTTCAAATGCTTTCGTAAAGTCAGGTAAAGCCAGAACAGGTGCAGAACATAATATCTCTTTCAAAAGAACAAAAGCCAATTCTTGTTCCTCCCCCCATCTAAACCCAACTGACTTTTTAACAACTTCATTTAAGGGCGCAGCTATTGTGCTGAAATCTTTCACAAAACGCTTGTAAAAACTTGCTAACCCATGAAAACTCCTTACCTCACTTACCGATTTGGGTGTAGGCCAATCCCGAATGGCTTTAACTTTCTCCTCATCCATCTCAATACCATGTGCAGTTACAACATAGCCAAGAAACATAATTTTCTCCATGCAAAAGGAACACTTTTTAAGATTAGTATACAATTTCTCACTACGCAACACACTAAGTACATTACGCAAATGATCAAGATGCTCAGTTAAATTCTTGTTATAGATCATAATGTCATCAAAATACACAACCACAAACTTACCTATGAATGCACGCAACACATGATCCATTAAACGCATAAACATACTAGGTGCATTTATAAGTCCAAACGACATTACTAACCATTCATATAAACCATGCTTAGTCTTAAATGTTGTTTTCCACTCATCATCTTCGTTCATCCTAATTTGATGGTACCTAATTTTCAAGTCAATTTTAAAGAAAATACAAGATCCATGTAACTCATCTAACATGTCATCAAGCCTAGGAATGGGGTGTCTATACTTTATAGTTATATTGTTAATGGCTCGGCAATCAACACACATCCTCCATGTTC
>JAAWWB010002075.1:0-25005 GCA_018804465.1 Populus tomentosa
CTGTGTTATAGCACGTGTGAGATTTTGTAATGGAAACTGGTATATGTGTGGATGTAGTTGTGGGAATTTGAACTTTGCAAGAAGAGTTGCTTGTAATAAATGCGGTACTCCTGCTCCTGCTGCTGGCCAAAATGATCGCAGTGATGGTGATGGTGGTTATAGAGGAGGAAGTGGTGGAGGATATGGTGCTAACAGAGGAGGAAGGGGTGGTGATAGTTATGATGGTAATAGAAGTAGTAATTATAACGACGGAAGCAGAGGAGGTGGTTATGATAATAGAAGTGGGAATAGAGGTGGGTCTTACAGTGGTAATCAAGGAAGAGATGATAGTGGATACAATCAAGCTCCACCACCATCTCTCCCTTCATATGGTGGTGGTGGAGGTAATTATCCACCGGCTCCGAACTCGTATGGTGGGAATGCTAATTACGGAATGGAAGCAGTTCCTCCACCTACAAGCTATACTGGTGGACCCACATCATACCCTCCATCTTATGGTGGTCCTGCTAGTGGTTATGGGGGTGATGCTACAGGTGAGGTGAGGAGTGGTGGACGAGGTGGTCAACCTGGTGGGTATGAAGGTGGACGTGGTGGCGGTGGTTCTCGAAATCAGGGAGGTAGTGGTTACGGGGCTGCTCCTGCTGATGCCCCTGCTAAAATTAAGCAGTGCGATGATAATTGTGATGATACTTGTGACAATGCAAGAATATATATATCTAATTTGCCACCTGATGTGACCATTGAAGAACTGAGAGAACTTTTTGGCGGCATTGGACAAGTAATTCCATACCTTTTCTTTTGATTTATATTTATGAATTTCGGATTGGGGAATTGTGCTGAAGATGCATGTTGTTTGGCAGAAAATTTTGATTTTGTATCTACGACATAATTGCCTGTCTTTGCTGTAAATGAAATTTAACTGCTGTGATTGAGTTAGTTATTTTCTTCTTTATCTAATTACCGTTAAATTTTATGAGTTTATCTTTCAAAGGGTGTGCATTCTGATTTTTACCCAAAATGAATGATAACAAATTATTGAGTGCCATTGTTTCTGGGAAAGAATTTCAATTTAGTGTTGCTTTTGTAATAGCTTTTCTTTTGGTGTGGGAAATTATGCTCCTAGAACTCATGTGCTATGCTCATAGTGCTTACCAAACTTCATTATATAAAACTCCACCTCTTGTACCTATGCGAAAAATCCTTGAAGCTCATTCCCTTGATATAGTGTTGAAGGATTTCATAAAGGACAAAATCTGGAGATGCCCTAAACTGCTCATGTATTATGCCTTTGTTGTGCTTAAAATGCTCAAATTAATGTGAAAGCTCTGTCATTGCAGGTTGGAAGGATTAAGCAGAAGCGGGGCTATAAAGATCAATGGCCCTGGAATATAAAGATATACACTGATGAGAATGGAAACAACAAAGGTGATGCCTGTTTGGCATATGAAGACCCATCTGCTGCTCACTCTGCTGGCGGTTTTTACAACAGTATTGATCATGCAACTGTTTCTCAGTTTTTCTATTTAGTACTCTATTCTTAAATAAGTTACCTGGTAAATGCTGTGGAAAACTTTTGTTTTACTTTGTATTTTTTGTGTTGGTTTTCCAGATTATGATTTCAGGGGCTATAAAATCAATGTTGCAATGGCAGAAAAGTCAGCTCCGAGGCAACCTGCACATGACCATGGGTATCTCCACTAACTATACTGCCTCTGTTTTGACTAGCAAAAGTTCTTTTCAGCTGTGATTTGCGGAGGTTCTGAGGCCTGTCCCTATTATTTCTAACCCGAGTGGTGGTACTTTGAAATTGCACATGCATTTTTATTTCTTATTGGGGTTTCTATACATTCCCAGGGTTTATCTAGCTCTTTTAACTCGTCATTTCCCTGTAAATAGTAATAAAACAAAACTGATATTGTTCAACATGCTCACCACATGGATAGGAAGGTTTAATGCCTTGCGATACTTCGAAGTTTATATTGTGTTTGTTGAACCGTTAACTACAATTAAGAATAGCAATCTAGGTGGAATCTATTGAGTTGACATATTTTAATAGGCCTTATTGTCAGCTTGTTCATATCAACTAGTTTCTGTCAATTATTTACTCTTCTTTAGAAGTTTTCTCCTTTCTTTTCCTGGTTAAATATTCAGTGCTCCCTTTTTTGAGCTTTTTTAAATGGGATTATGAAACAAAACAAAGCTGAAATAATATTAGTGAAATTAGCTTCGGCCCTTCAAAGTTAGAAACAACTTGTTTGGTAGTTACTTCTCTGTTATCTTTTAGATTTTCATTTCTGTGATCTCAGCTATAACTCTTTGAAACTCTAACGTTGTAAACCTTAAAAAAGTGACCATCTTTTCTTCTTTGTATTTTTTGGTTGAGGGGACTTCCATTTGACACATTTTTTATTGCAACAACAATGCCCCCAGGTCATTAAAACCCATATATATATATATATATATATATATATTTTAAGTATTCATTTGCACTTGGTGCTTTATTTGTATGCATAATGTATTTCTGTATTGACTCTTTGATGCTTTTCATATTCGGCACATATAGGATTAAATTTTTAATCAAATAAATCTTTTAGCTCTTATTATGGCTGTGAACTGCAAAATTTGTCATGTTTGTTGACAGTTTATTTTCAAATAGGTTGAGAGTTTGAAAGCTTGGTTTTTTGGAAGTGGTTTATATTAGCTTTTCTTTTATTGAATTTGTTTCTATTTTAGCTTTTCATGAGTACTTTCCCCAATGCTGGAACAAATTTTTAATTATGACATCTCATTTTGTTAAATGTAATGTGGCATGTAGTAGTGGTTATGTAGAGGCTGCAATTTTTAATTATTCACCGTGTAACAGTGGTGGTAGAGGTGGCTATGGTGGTGGAGGTCGGCGCAGGGATAATTTCCGAGATGGTGGGAATTCTGGTCCTGACAGGCATCAACATGGTGGAAATCGATCACGTCCTTACTGAGAGTGTCATCTGAGCTGTTTATGTACTAAGAATTATGATCTGAGGGATTTAATTATATTCCTTTTCCTGGGGTTGTTCTTGAACTGGAGACTAAGAGGTAGGTTGTTCACTTGCACTGAGCAATACCCCTTTTTCTCCTTTACTTGTTTATCTGTTGGTACCTGGAGGGGTTTCTGCTTTAGGCATCGGATTGATTTAATTGTGTGAATGTTTTTATAGAGGCAAGTGGATAATCTCCAAATTGCTTGCTGCTAAGGTAGGTTGATATTTTCAGGTGAGTCGCACCTCTTTCAAAACCACGCTTTATACTTGTTTTAGGATGCACATCGTGGTGCATTATAGAACTACCTTTTTAATGTGGCATGGGAATTTGGATTTGGTGCATGCATCCGCCTTAGCTAACATGGCAAATAAGTTAAAGAATGATTGATCATTGAAGAGCATTTCAAGCCTGGTTTGTCATACCGGTTGGTAGATAGCAATTCCACAACATTCTGTTTTGTAGCCTTTCCCCCCTTTTCTGCACTAGTTTGTTGTTGGTAGTTTATACTTTACATAGAAAATAGAATCAGGCAATGTTCAAAATCTGGTCGGGGTGGTAGTGCCATGAAGGAGAATCCCATTTATATTAATGTATTTTTGCTAATTTCCAGAGTTAAACTAGGTTTATATGATATACCTACCCTAGTTTTTCACCTAAATCTTTTTATGCTTGAAAGAATATGCTCACGTGTATGTAGAAATTGCTTGCATTATTGTTTCGCATCTGCCTTTTCTCTCTCCATATATTGTATTTCATAGGGATATATATTAGCGGTTAGTATGAGCACAATATCACCTCAAGCAAACCATGAACATGTTGATTTCAAGATCTCAAAGGGCTATAATCTATGGAAATTTTCTTGTAAGTTGGTTGTAGTAATTGTATAGGAATGCTGGTTAGATGCACTTTGTATGTTGTTTCTATAACACGAGAGATCATTGAATAATTTCTGGGTCTCTTGGGTCGGCCAGTGTTCGAGAGAGCAAATCAGTTCGACTGACCACATGCCATCAAAGGGTGTCGTCCTGCATCTTGAAACTGTTCATCTCTAGTGTCTCGGCTTCCAAATTGTTAAAACCTGCAGTAACATGGAAGCCGCTCGAATTCTGCAAAGAAACTCACTGTTTTTGGTGTGTGGGGCCGCTGGTGGCTTGTTATTGAGACAATTGCCATTGTTTATCTGAGACAAAATTGACTGCTTCGTTAGTGTTCCCACGCGACCTCTGGCAATCGGATATCTTTGCTGTTCCTGGCATTAGTCTTCTTCCATTTCGGGGTTTCACAAAGCCAAAGTTTAGGCGCTATTAGACATTTTTTATTGCATTGCAAGTCGATTGATTGGTTTAGAGTTCTGTTTGATTGACAAATTGTTATTCATGTAAACTAATGTGGTTCCAAATCATGTTGTATAGATTTTGGGTGAGTTAATTTATTTGCTGCTTTTGTTATGCGAAGTGGATTCTCGAGTCGTAATCGAATGATTGCGAAGTTCAAAATGACAAAAAATTACAACACTGCAAATATACTTGATCAACTGGTTGTAAACCGTTGGATGTAGTGGTACTCTAGGAATAGAAACCGTAGTTGCACGTTTTCAATGGACAAAGGCCCTGTTTGTATCACCCAATGGTGTTTTTGAAAAGGCCCTTTTTGTTTCACCTATAATTTTGCATTTGATAAATTTTGAATTTTCTTTTAGATTTTTATTTTAAAAATATATTATTTTCATGTATTTTTAATTGAAAAACATTTTAAAAAAAATTATTATATTTCTAAACATGTAAAAAATGGGTTTTTTCGTGGTTTTAGTTTCTCATTGATTACCATTAGATTATTTCAAATAATCTAATATTGTTTTTTTGTTATTTTAAAAAACAATATGACATTTAAATTTTGAAGTTATTGTACACATAAAATCTCATATATTAAAACATTAAAAATAGCGTTATAATTAAAATAATGAATTTGATTAAAAAAAATGGAAGCTCTTGAGATCTTTTTATGTGCATCAATTATCTAATTAATGGTTAGATCTAGATCTTACTTTGGATGAAAATATATTTACATGAACTTAAAAGCTTTAATCATACAAGCAGGTAATGGTTAAATCTAGATCTTACTTTAGATGAGAATATATTTACATGAACTTGAAAGCTTTAATTATACAAGTAGGTAACGGTTAGATGTATTTACATGAATTTGAAAATTTCAATCATATGAGCTCAAAATCTTTAATCATGTGAGATCTTAATTTAATTTTATTTGATGAAAATGAAAGTATTAACATTAGTCTAGAAACTTTAATAGTATAAAATTTCAATTTGATTTGATTTAATGAAGGAAAGGATCATGAATCCTTTATTTTCTTTGTTTGATTTGATGAAAGAAAAAACTTTGATAATTTGCTTCCTTGATAGACTTGAATTACTTTGAAGAAAACTTCAAAATATATATGCTTGGTCTTGTGTGTCTTTTGTCTTCTTTGCTTGTATGCTTAATGCTTGTTTTCTTGTTTCTTTAATTTGGTGGTTTTGTTATTTATCTATATTCAGTTGAGATGTAATGTACTTTAAATATTATTTATCTAAAGGATATTTTAGAAAAAAATAATGTGAAAATTACTTAAAATATCTTTAGTTAGAACGATACTAAAGTAAGAATGATAAAATGTTTTTAAACTATTTTTTTTTTAAATTTAATTTGAGCCGAAACCAACAAATTTAATTTAAATCCAAACTTCAATAAATTTATTTTATTTGGGTATAGAAAACTTGAGTAATGAGTTGTAGAAATTTTAGAATTTACAAATGCTCCTCAAGATTAATTTACTTTTACAATTTCAGTGCAGTAATTAAATTTATATTGAATTTTTGTTAATGAAAATGAGCAATAGTTCACGTGGATTTTGTATGGACCAACCTGCAGCCTCACCATACATGGAAGCAAATTCTCATATTTTTTATCTTTCAATGTTAGCACGTGAAACCTACCATGGTTCAATGCTGTCATCAACAAGAACACCAGAACTGTTAAATTTTATATACGCCACAAACTGCTAAATGCATCGATAGCTCTCTGAAGGCTTTCAGAAGAGCTGGAATAACTTGTAAGTTTGAACTTTAGCATGGACGCAACCTCCTCTGTTATATCCTTGGTTTCTGAGCAGAAGCTAATTCTATTTCTTCCGTAGCTAATTCTACGTCCAACCCAGACAAAAATCTTTAACTCTGGATTTATTTTTTCATGCCCAATCTTGTCTACAGTGGATCTCGACGAAGGCTTTCACTAGCAGTTGCAAATTTACTCTCTAAATTGACTTCACCCACAGCTTGGACACCAACTTGCTGATGATCAAGATTGTTAAAAGAACCATTGAACATTAGTTCTGTAACAAGGAATTCATCTCCTGTGTCTATTAAGCAGATTGCTCTTCGCTTTAGCTGGACTATACCATCAGTGTCTATATGTCTCGAGTCTTTTCAAGACTCACGACGATCGGTTCTTGTTTGAAGCTTAAATTATGCAATAATGAACGTGATTTGCATAGACTTGAACTTCTATAGTGCAGAAAATTCCATCCAATAATTATCCTTTTGGATTTGGAGTTGTGATGAGATTAAAAGTGTGTCCAATTCATATAATTACTTCCAAACAGAAGTTTATTTCCCAGGACACTTCCTTTATATATATCTCATCAATGTGTCTAAAGAGTGCTGAAAAAACTCTTGTTTTATTAACTTGGAGAGATCGTAGCAACAACAGCCGTAGCTTTAAGAAGATAATCAGGTATAATCTCTCTCAGTTTTTATTTTTGCCAAGGGTTGGAAGGGAACTTTTCTCTCTTTTTTTGTTGCAAATATAAGCATCTCCACGCACTGAAAGTTTGACACTAGCTGGGTTTCGTCCCTGTGAGGAACTAATTAAGGGGGCTGAAAGGGTTTGATCTGGTACCATGATTCTTAGTTTGTGGGAACACTGGACTTTGATGAAAGCCACCTATATGGAGAGACACCAGATAGCCATTTAGCAACTACTTACTATAATATCCTGTCGCCATTCATGCTCACGCTGCCAGCAGCTAGCATCACGTACCAAATTAGATAGACTTTGAACTCCCAATGTTCTAGTGCTTCACTTTCTTGTCTCCCTGTTAATAGATGGACAAAAACAAAGTGAGTAAATGATACGATGACTGATAGAAAAAAAGTTTAGTTTGTTTTTTCAGGGAGAATTATTATTTCACTTCTTTCTCTTTAAAGCCTTTTCTCATTTTTTTAAAAATCCTTTTTCTCTCTTAATTTTCTCTTGATTTTTTACTTTTCCATTTATGTATTTTATAGGATTCAAGGATTTGAAAGTGTTTTGTGACACTTCACGGCCAATGAACTTGAAGATTTAGACAAACATTTTCAAGGGAACCGTCGAAAGTTTGGAGATTCGGTGAATCTTTTTGAAAAGAATCCTTGTAAACTAAAAAGATTTAATAAACCTTTTAAAAGGGAATCCCTTGAAGACTTGAAACTTTGGTGAATCTTGTTGGAGGATCTTGAGAATTTAGAACCTTGAATTAATGATCAACAAGCTTATATGCAAGTGGAAGAATCAACAATTAATCAAATTGACATGAAATCATAGACTCAAAACAATATTCTTCCAAAAAATATATATGCTAATCTAGAAAATTACACCAAACCCTGAATAAAAGGTTTAAGACCTATTCATGCAAGTCACATACATTCATGTACATATGCTTAAATCTTAAAATACATAGGACTCCAAACTTATATATATATATATATATATATATATATATATATTGTTTTTATCAATCCAAAAGCTCATTCAACATAAAAAAACAACATTAAAATGATCAATATGGACTTTTAAAATTGAATGAAAACACCGAAATGGCCAAACAATGTCATTTTTTTTTGCATATAATCATCAAACCATAAGAAATGCTTTCCATGCATCAAGAACAAGTATTCAAACATAAAAAAACATATCTTTAACCATATATTAAACATCATAAAACACCTAATTAACAACAAGAACAAACAATAATATTATAACTTGCATTCAAAGCAACTTGAACATATATGCAAAAACAACTTAAAACATTGTCAAATCAATTCAAAAAAATTCATGAACAACACTTGAATGAATAAATCAAAGCTTAAAATGCAGAGGTGAGGGGTATTCTCAATGAGTTCTACCCCTCCATCAAGTTGAGTAATATAATTTCAATAGATGATTGTAACTAGTTTTTGCCTCTTTTTCTTGATTTAAACAGATACTAGGAGCCCATTCTAAACAACTTTTGATCTTTTTTTTTTTGTTTAACAATATCTTCCTCCTTTCCACCCTCTTTTTTTTTTTTTTTTCATGGCTTTTTATAATTTTTTATCTCCCTTTAAAACTTCAAAAGACACCTCTTTTATAGCCTAAAAAGAAAGGTGGTTGTAAAACCATTTATGGGTTTCAAGGTAGTTTTCTAAAACTAGATCATAAGGGATTCCTTTCTATTTTGCCTTTGATATAGTAGGGGACCACTCTCCCTCCTTTTCTTTTGTTTCTTCTTTCTGGATGTCTAACAAACTCTTGGAACTTCTAAAACAAGTTGGGGACTTTATAGCTAAAACTTGGCTGAAAATGGATGATTGAGGGTGAACCTTTCATTAATTAATCGTGGTAAATATGAGGTCATTGAAGCCAACCAATCCATAAATCTTGTAGAGGGGATGCTAGTCTTCATCTAAGATTAAACCATGTTTGATTTAGTGGCTTGTAGCCTTCCCACCATTGATCCAAATTTAGATGTACCATTATCAAATCTTACAGAACCAGACAAGGTTGCCTTGTGACAAGATGTTAAGGGCTTATACGTGGTAAGTAAAGCACACACATAAAAAAAAAAGGGATATAGCCCTGTAAGAGGATGCTCATCTATTGAATGATGGTTGCTGTTCGTTCAATGGTGGCCAAAGTTGCCACGATTATTGCCTAAGAAACTGGTTCACAATCAACTACAATGGGAGAACCCTTACCAAAATGACGTCATTTTTCTTAAACCCTAAGAATTAGGGTTTTAGTAATTGGGATTAGGCAATCTCCAATTTAGTCCCTAATCTTTTGATTTAAGCTCAAATGTCTTTAATTGAGACAAAATTGATGAATTTTATGTAATTAGGCCATTATCGAACATCAATTGAGACCCTTCAAATCCAACACCTTTTTCAAAGTAGTCTTTGGTTTTTAAGTTGTTTACTTTAGCCCCTAATTAAATCTTAATTTTTTATTTTTTTTAATTTAGTCTTTGAAAATGTTTTGTACAACCTCCAATGTTGCTCGCATTTTGATCAAAGATCCTTGGTCTTGAGTTTCTTTAATTTTAACCCTTAATTGACCCATAAAATTTGATTTTATTGCAATTTCATCCCTGACTTCATCCGATTAAGCTTTAAAAATCAAATTTGGTTTTCTAAAATTGTATTCTTCTCAATTTAGTCCAAATTAGGCTTTCAAACTTAATTTTTCACCAATTAATTCCTTAATAAAATTAATTTAACCTATTAAACGTCTAATTAAATCCTTGCACTTAATTAATTCTTTTAATTTTGGCCTAAATTAATTTTTTAAAACTTATTTACATATTTAATTAAGCTTATTATTAAATCAAATCAGCTTATTAAGTATTTAATTAAGTCTCGAGACTTAATTTTTATGCAAATGCATTAAATATTCACTAAAGTTAACCTTGAATTTTCATTGTCTTTCATATTTAGGTAATTCAAAGGTGCAATTGAGTTTCCAAAATTGTCAAAAATCTAGTTTGGTACCTCTATCTCGTATTTATGTATTTAGATGTCTCTTCAACCTGTTCTTGTTAACCAAGTTGCTTGTCCTCTTACATTTATTTATTTTTTTTTATTTTTCAACCTTTTTTCTTTTATATTATTATTTTTTTATAAAAGAAAATGATAATTTTAGAGGATCCAAAATTGGGTTATGACAAAGATGATGGTGAAGAAGAGGTGACTTCTAAGCTTCATACATGATATTGTGTCTTAATGGTCTACATGTGTTTCTGAACCTAACTCAATGCCTATTTTTTCTTTAACCCAAAATTGGGTTATGACAAAGATGATGGTGAAGAAGAGGTGACTTCTGAGCTTTATACACATGATATTTTATCTCAAAGGTCTACATATGTTTCTAAACCCAAGTCAATGCTTATTGTTTCTTCAATGTTTGGTTAACCTCTATCTTATTTTTTTCCTGATAATATTATAAGATCTATCATGTTAGCTGGACTATCAAAGTTTTTGGAGAAAGAATTCAAACATGTTTTATTGAGTAGGTTCTCATCTATTAGAGGTTGTTGGACCTCTAAGTCATCCAAACTTATTGAAAACTTGAAATGCTTTTATGTTGATCCTGCACCTTTGATGGATATAACATATCATCATGGAATTAGCTAATGTATAAATGATGCACAAAAAAATGATAAAATCATTACTTGTAAAGATCACATATCTTTATTTAAAGGTAGAAGTGACCCATTGCAACTTAAATTACATGAGACCACCAATCGAATGAAATCCATAAAGAAGCAAATTTTAAGATTGCAACAATATAAAATAGTGTTGGCATCCCTGATTAACTTGATTTATGATTAGTAATGGAAGATAGATGATAAAATTAAGTTTAAAGAGAAAGAACTTTTAAAGTTTGAGGCATCCAAGACTCAAAGTGCCAATAATATAGAAAATATAGACCAAACCAAGAAGCACTTAGAGAAAACTTTGTTTGGAATGACAATAACAAGTTTGACAAAGATTGTGTAGTTACCTTTGATTTAGTATTATTTTTATTCTTTTATTCACTTTACATTTGGCTTGATAAAATATTAAGTTTTCTCTATTTTTAAAGAATTTTTTGTGGAAAAAAATGTTTACAAGCACCTAGATGAATGTTTCTTTTCATTTATTTTTTTGTATCTTGAATTAGACTTGAAAGCATTTTAATATCAAAGATGTAAAATAAAATATGAAAAAAATAATTTTTTTATTTAGTCGTTTATAATTTATACTCTTACATACCAATATTAGTACAATAGAACACAACTAGTTCTAGATTTGATTTGTTTTTTGTGTGATTGAACTTAGGATGAATCTTAAGTTGTCTATATATCTCTATAAATAAAAGATCAAGTCATGACGTACTTTAAAATGATTTTTTTTTTTATATTCACAATTTATACTATTGTGTGTTAGGAGTGTTATATATATATTTTTTTATGTCTAACAATTTAGGATCATGTGATGTGGAGCTTAAAAGACCTTCGAGAATAAAATTGCTTCAGGAACTTCCCATTAATGGATATGATTTACATAATTGTCAATAATCTTGTATGCTCTATTAGTTGCCCCTTATTTTTCAAAGGTTTCTAGAGCTGACTCATCCTTAATAAATGATTTATCTGGATTTGAGTTGTTCTTTAATGCTTCCTCAATAGTGATATAGTTTGCTAATATAATATTTGGTTTTGATGATTGAATCTCTACCTTTTCTGGTGTTTTTTCTCCTTTTTAAAGCTTTTGATCATGATCTTTTTGGTCTTTCTAATTTACTCATCTTCTAAGATTTTACTTTCTCCTTTATCACTTTAAGGCCAAATCTAGAGAAAACATAAACTTTTTGCCTCGAGCTCTATAACTTGGTAGAAGTAGATATTTGATCACCTAGTCTTTCAAACACTGAAACATGTGAATTCTCACCTAATCTTTTAAAGATTGAAATATAAGCATTCTTTATTGTTTTTATATGGAATATATGGCTTTTGGACATCTTTTTTATTGTATTCTAAGAAATGGATAATAATAGGATTTGATGTAACCTTCTTCACCTTAATGTTTAGTGGTTCAAAAGGTTGTTATCTTATTCCAAATTTTAATTTTTGGACCGATCCTCCTCTTTGTATGATCTTTCCTACTTCTTTGGATGGTCCTCTACCATAGAATGTCATATAAGCTTCCAAGTTTACAAGGTTTACCTATTCCATATCTTGCATTCTTAAAAACTTTTTGGATACGAGAATCAAACCATCCCTTTAGATGCTTTATTGCTTCTGTAGAGGTTTCATCCTTTATGGATTTTGAAGAGTAAGAATAAAAAAGTGATAGTCCAACCATGGTTAATAGTGTTATGACTAGATTTTCCTTTATTGTCTAGACATCTTTCTTAGAAAGTTGGACTTAGGATTTAACATGAAATTTTTGGTTAACTTTATCAATGCTTCATACTTATTTACTTTATCTTATCTTTTGAATTGGGTATGATTTCTAGCTTAAAATCTTTATCCTTTTTTAAGTAGAACCTAACATCTGCATACTATGATTTTTCAATAAAAAATGGTTCTTTTATAGCCAAAACACATTTGACTTCATCATTATATCTATACATAAAGCATTGATGCCATGTTGATGGAACCATACCATTCTCATGTAACCAAGTTCTTCCCAAGAGCGAGTCATAGGAAATCTTTGCCTTAATAATATGAAAAAGCGCTGAAGAGTTCATGTATTTAGTCTCAATTTTGATACAAGTCTTTTCAATGATACATTATCTTTTTTGGTTAAAGCTTTAGATCACTATTATATTATTAGATATTTCATCCAAAGATATATCAATCTAATCTATTTCACGTGAACTACTAATCCATGTTTTATTATATACCACTTAATGATATGAAATATATAATAAAGTAAATTTAAATTTATATAAATACTAGAAAAATAAATTTATTCAGTCCAATTTATTTTTCTTACTTGACAATATAACACATCACATCAAGAGCCAAATTTATGCCATTCACCGGAGCAAACCACTAAGCTTTAAAATTTTCTTTTTATTTCCTTTTAAGTGTATTTTAGTTAGGGTAAATTTAGGAGTGCAATTAAATTATATTTCTGAAAATTTTTATTTTTTTTATTTTAAATTATTTTGATGCTCTGATATTATAAATAATTTTAAAAAATAAAAATAAAAATATTATTTTAATATATTTTCAAAAAAAATATATTTTAAAAAAACACAATCTCTTAAAACACTAGAAAAACCCATACTCTCTCTTCACATTCGGGGCATAGACCGCGGGAACGGGGACGCATATCCCGCTTGAGTCCCTGGCCAGTGCCTTCATAAATTGTTGTTCCAATAACAAGTGAAAATAAGTGCACACTGTTAACTCAAAATTAAGAATCACTTCACTGTTCACAGCCCATCACCAGCCCCGACTTTGAAGCAGGATCAAAGATAACCAAAGGAGATGAATAAGCTAACCTTCTTTGTTCCTTTTTTTTTCTTCGTCGATGTATAAAAGAGCTACGTACTTGTATCATACAAGCTCCTTTTCTTCACCTGTTTACGCAGAAATTCACAACAGGCACATGTAAAATGCTGTTGGGGGGGCAATTGAAAGAGAAATCGTTCACAGTTTCCTCTGGCCTGGTAAAGCGATCCTGTTCACTCATCGTTCATTGCATGATGAGGCATTCCTCGGAGAAAAAATACCACGAAGTGAACAGAATACCAGATTCATAAATGAAGGCAAAACACCTGTATCTTGACAGCAGAAAATTTCCTACAGAATTTATAACGCTTCACACAGTGAAACAACATTATGATTTCAACATTTTGGATGATCGATCATGGTGAGAGAACCTCACCCATGTGCAGTGTCATAGGGACCATTAGACATTACTCCAGATGCAAAGGTAGGACCAGAATCACTACCAACCTGAACCTGAAACATAAAGCATATTTAGAAGTTATTCGTGTGCCCATCTTTTCTTAGAGGTCAAAGATCACAAATTGTATGAGGTCCAAGCATGTGTCATTTCATATACAAGCAGGCAGTTCAGTGAGAGCTCTGTTTCCAATGGCGAGTGCTCAGTATAAAATTGACTTGTATGGTTTTTTATGCATAGAGAAGATGGGTTGTTCCTCTCAAATTTCGAGGTTCACCGTGTAATGAGTTCAAGGGCAATCCATACAGTATTAATTTTTGATTAATATCAAATTCAAAATGTCTTCAAAACGGAGCTCAGAAGTAACATTCTAATATCAATTGCATTACAAAAACAGCAAGTTTTATATATAGTCTCTACATGGATCAATCGGCATTTGCTTGGGTTAAGCGATGGTACTGAGCACCGATGCCTTTCCATGAATACATCGTGACACTGTGTAAAACTGGTTTTCAACTATAAGTGATGAGTCATATTTCTGAAGAGCACCAGGGTTTGAACATGGGTTCTCTCTGTCCCCCAACCCCTACCCACTTGAGCTATGATGTTTTGGTTACTTAGAACTAATCGATAAAAAATTCACATTCTTTATGGAGAATTTTGTAACTTGTTAACCAACGCAACATTCTGCTATTAATTCACGATTTTTTCTGTGTTTTAAAACAATCACGATTCTGCAAACATATGTGCTAAGGCACCTATTGATACAGCCAACATATTGTTATTGGATCAACATCTGTCAGAATCGGCACACTGAAGTTCAACATATTAAAAAGACACAAGGATAGCGAGCACACACCTGCTGCAAGCCATAAGGATCAGGATATGAACTTCCTCCACATCCCAGTTCAGCACTGCCATAGTTTCCACCATATCCAGGACCTAAACACACGGGTCAAAAGGTCAATATCTAAAATTCACAAAACTTCAAGAATATGTTGCATTTGGCAGGCACAATAGTAAGTTACTTGGGTTTGCTGCTGCAGCTGCTGCCCTTGCTCTTTTCTCTGCATTAGCAAACTCACTGCGAAGTTTCTCAATTTCTCGATTCACAAGATTCATATTTTTCTCCAATACCTTTTCTTGCTCAAGATTAATCGCCCGTGTCTTCTTCTCATATGCAATAGCAGCCCTAATCACACCCAAGAAAAAAAATCAACATCGCATTTTTCTTCACCTTTTAAATTCTAACCTCGAATTGTCCCTTAATTATAAAGCTCCTTTTTTTTGTTTGTCTTACCTTCCTCTTTGAATCTCTTGCTGTACAGTCTCAATCTCCGCTTTAAGAACACCCACCTGCTGCGTTTCCGTTTTAGCTTTAACAATTTCATTATTCATCCCCTTCAATTGTGCAGTCATATCCTGGCGTTGCGCAGTAAGTTTCTGTACATTCGTCCTCACCTGAACAAGCTCAGCACTCATAGCATCAATAGACCGTAACTCAGCGTCCGATTTCAACGATCTTTCATAGACTTCACGAACTTGATTGTCTCTCTCAGCTTTGACATCAGCAGCAAGTGTTGATAAGTGATGAAGGTCTTGTTGTGATAAAGAGAGTTCTTGTTTTAATGCAAAGTGTGTGGCTGCGAGTTGTTCATTTTCTAAAAGAAGGGATTGGATCTCACGGTGTTGGATTGATATACGGTCTTCGAGGACGAGGTGGTGAGGGCGGGCATGGAGGCGGTGCGGGTCGGTGGTTGGGTGTGGAAGGAGGGCGGCTCGAGATAAAGGGATTTCTCGGAGCTGGAGATGGTTGCGTCCTGCCATTGTTCCTTTTCTTTTGGTTCCGCCCGATAGGCGTTTTTTTTTTTTAATTATTTGTCAGATGGAGGTGCGACTGGAAAGATTTCAAGGGCTGAGCATCAAGGGGAGGTTGGTTGGCCCCGGTAGCAAAGTTTCCAGCCAAGTCGCGGGCAGGGGAGCCTCGCAGAAACCCGTGTGACCATTTTAACGGCAAGGGTTAAAAAGTTTATCAAAACATAAGAAAAAGTAAAACAAAACAAAAAATTAAAACAAGGCCTAGCTCGTACAGTCCTAGTAGGAATTCACATATGTGGATGTGGTCACTATTGGACCGGGTCTAACATCCAACCTATAGAAATCTTTTAAACCAAAGGAAAACCCAAGCCCAGACTCACCCTCATAACCTCCCTCCCGCCCACGGCGATTTCCCTCCCAAAATGGCAGGAGACACAGGAGCTCCTCACCAGATCTCCCTCTTCCGCTCTCAAATCACAGCCAGAAGGTTCCAATGTTCAGCCCTCACATATATTCTAATGAGAATAATCACTCACTCACTCAATCTCTTCTCTCTTTCTTTCTCTTGCAGATTCAACGACGAATCGCTGCGAATTCTCGAATCACTTCTGGTCTTCAGAGACGTGAAGTCGCAGATCGAGACTCGATCGGACTTGAAACAGTTCTTGAGATTCGAATCTCTCTCTATTTTCCACGAAATCAAATATAAAACAGTTTATCAGAAGCTTTTCATTCTCCAATTCTTCGTTCGCGCTTTCGCTCTCATAGGCGACACCGAGGCAGCCCCAAAATCTTCTACTTCAATCAATTAAATTTAAACTAGCAATCTGTGCCTTCTTATTGTGTCTTCTATACGTGCAGAGTTGTTTGGCGCTGAAATACGAGGCATTGCTTTTTCGTGATGTCAAGTCTAGCAGTGACCAATCACTACATGTTTCGCATTTGGAATGGCTAAATTTTGCTCACCATTCGCTCGATCAGGGCTTCTATTCTATTGCTACACAGGTTAAATTTTTTTTTCTTCATCACCATCATCATCTCTAGTCCAAGCCTTCACTTTCGTTGTTTTTTGCTCATGCAGGCAAGTGAAAAAGCCCTAGCATGCTTTCAAAAGAAGGATGTCGCAGATGCCAAAACAGGCGACTTCTTCGAAAATGCGCGCGTTATTGAAGATATAAAGAGGCTTAAGGACCGTGCCATGAGGTCTGCTGCTTCAGGCTCTGGTATGTTTTTAATCCTTTAATATGCATGTACAGTATCTGATCAGCTAATGCAAACTTCGGTGATTTATCGTGTGCTGTGTTGTACGACTTATATTTTAGCTTTCACGATGGATATAATCTCAAATGGCTATACTTTATTGCTAAAAACAACAGAGTGGGGATATGAATTTGTGCACGAAATGATGTAAACAAGAAAGCAAAGCATGAAAACTATAATAATATCGCTTAACTATTCAGGGTTTGTTTTTCAGAAGTAACAAGTAACGTGCTACAAATATAGGGTAACTTGAAACTTACATAATCGTGAATTTTAAGACCTCGAGTAATTAGTTGAAATGTGCATAAACTAGTCTAAATACCCATTATTAACAAGAAAAAGAAAAAGAAAGCAAAGCATGAAGTGTTCTGTTGGACACTTTAATCGTTGTTACATGGAAGAAAGCACATCGGCCCTTTTCGTTCGTCAAAATAGATGTTCGAAATTCATGAGCTGCAGTGAAATGAAAATCAAGCTTGTAGAGGTCGTGGATGTAATAGATTGATAAAATTTATTTTGACGCCAATGATGAGATTGCAAGTTGATCTGCCTTTTGTCTTTATCTTTCTCCCGGTAAGCCACACTTGCCAGTTTTTTATGCATATATTGGTGAAACTTTATGACAATTTGTGCTGCGCCACAGAGTTTAAGCATGACTTAGGACGATAGGCTGCAACCATCTGAAGGAGTTCTTTCAAGATGTCTTTGTTGGCTTTAACATAGCTTTTTATAGGAGTATCCAGAACAACTCTTTATATATCGTTATGTCCTTGTTTAAGGGTTTTTCGTGGAGTTTCATCATTCAGTGAATGAAGGGTACTTAACATAAGCTACGAGATTGCTTTAAGATAGATAATAAGTAGAGCGTGGCATGCAGCATTTCTTGGAATTGTGACACAATGTAAACATATCCCAAAGTACTAACATTATTGAAACTGAATCGAATGATACCATGAAGCCAATTAATCTTTAATAAGTCAGTTTTAGTTTTTTCAAGAATCAAAGGATGCAAGAATCACTCTTACATGTTAAGTTGAGAAAACTTCAGAATTATTATTGATCAAAAGGTTGCCTTAGGCTTCCAAGAATTGAAGTACTTCTGAAAAATTAACTTTAGTGGATTTATCTTTGTAGGCTAAATTAATCCACTTACAAAACTGACCCAATACCTATTCTAGTAAGCCTAAGCCCTGATCCAAACAAGCTTTGGATCCTAGCTAAAAATAAAATATTAATGAAGCTCAAACAAGTCTTGAGCTACAGCTAAAATAATAAAAATAAAACCCACAAGTTAACTCTTTATGTTGCTGTGAGAAGAAAAGGAAAGAAAACAATACAAGTTTGATATAAGGTTTATTTATAACCTACAATGTTGCCCAATGATCATAGAAACCAATCTGTTATTAAATACCACTAGCCCTTTTTTTTTTGTGAAGCTAAGATGAATAAGGAATCATTGTAAGAAAAAGATTTTGAAATATTAATGAATCCTTGTCACACTTGGAAATTAAGTTGTGGTCTATTAAAGATTCTTGTAGACCTAGGAAATTTTCAAAATAAGCTGCCATATCTTTGTAGAAAAAGGATCCTTGCCAAATAGGAAGTCTCTAAGTAAAAAAGAAGTAAATAACAAAATCTATATAGTCTGTTCTGATTTATATCACAAGGCCTTTCCAAACTCCGATTCACTTGAAATTTTATCTCAACATAGAAAAATACCTATGGAATCTTCTGGTATAGTTTTAGCTTTATCCAATGGTTTGATTTGGAGTTATGTTCAATAACGTAAAACTTGATGATATAAAATTTTATGACAGATCCGAATCTGACCTTGTTTGGATTGTAAGAGGGTTAGCCATCACTTTATTTACCTTATGTTTGCTTTAACCCATAAATAGTCGTGAGGAAATATTGAAGAACTGTATATCTTCCATTCTGTAAATAGAAGCTAATTGTATATGATAACCTCATCATCTTTGGCATATAGGCTAATTAATGTTGGACCTCAGAACTAGCTACTTTGGATTTAGTGCAACTATTTTGTTGAATGTTTATATGTGGTTCTCGTTTCTCCAAGTGACTAAGGATTCGTAAATAAGATTCATGCTGAACTCTTTCAAACATTCCTTTTCATTTTGGTTGCATATTCTGTTTGCTCATTCCAGTCCAGGCACAGGCGGCAGAGTATTTGAAAAGGAAAGTCGTCGAGAAGAGCAGAACATGTTCTTCATTTCGTACAGAAACAAAGAGTGCTGCTAGCACCCTGTTTAGGAATGGAATCAAGAAGCGGCATGCGCGTGAATTGCGCAAACACCAAAGTATGCAGCAGAATATTGAATTTTAACTTTGTTGCCAATTTTATTCGCCCTCACCGAGTTCATTCACATGGCTGGAAAGTCGTATGAAGTCTCCCCTTGCTAATTACAATCAGTCCCCCCCTCAATTGTAACGATACTGAAGACAGAGAACGCTTCGCTATTCCATTCAATCAAAAGAACATCAAGGTATGCTCTGATTATCTGATCATTCTGGGTCTTTTCACATGAAATAATATGATGGGTTAGGAGTATTTATTTATTTATTCATGTTCTATAGAGGCTGATACTACTGTGCTGGATCTGAGTAAAGGACAGGCTGGTAGGATAGTGGTCTGCATGACGTGCTCTCCATTTTTGAAGTATTAAACCATAAATGACTTCATTTTGAGGGCAAAACGTAGCTCTGCAGTAACAAATTAACATGGCCCATGTTCGTGTGCATGTTCACGTGCTTACCTCTTGTTCAGGCCTATATTTTTCTTAATTTTACACCGAATTTATAATGCAGACCTTGCCGCTTGAATAGAATTGGTCGCCTAGGCCTTGGAAACCCAACAAGGACCCTGTTCAAGCCACTGAATTTCAAGTCCATGTTGCTTAAGTCAAACAATGCCTCTAATCCTCACCTCTTTAGATTTGAATATAAACCATATGCGAATTTCAAGAATCGAATCTTCCCTAGCACCAGGCACATTAAATGCTTGCATTGGAGCTCGCATGTTTTATTTCTCTCCAAGGGGGGAAAGATGTCTGTTTTTCCTCTATTTTATTCATGTGTTTAAAAATACCTCAGTAAAACAGAATACAAGGTTCTCACTTTCTAAAGTATGCCTCCTTTTTCTTCTTCCTAGAGCCTAGGGGTTTGAAACTTGGAAGTGAAACGCGTTTTTCGATGCAGTTCAATAAAAAGAATTGTCAACAGGTGGCCCCATGGTTTAGATGCGAGTCTAAAATAACATATATACTTAGTTAAATAACATGTATCGATATACTTAGTTAAAAAGAATTGTCAACAGGTGGCCCCATGGAAATGTATCGATATAAAGGGGAAAAAAAGTTAATAGGTATGCCATGAATAAGTTGCTGGAGAGTTTAGTTATAGTTATTTTTTAAATAATATTTTTTTATTAAATATATATTAATAGTTTTTTTTATTGTTTTAAAATTATTTTTAATATTAGTACATTAAAATAATTTAAAAACACTAAAAATATATTAATTTAAAATTAATAAAAAAATATAAAAAATATAAAATTTTTTATAAATATTTTTAAAATACAGAAACATATAAATGTGACGACAACTAGGAACTAGCTAGGGAACGAGAGTTTGTTTTTCTCGGAAGAGAAGCTTAGACTGGAATTGGAATCATGTGGTGAGCATTGTGTCTCTGGAAGATAAAAAGAATAGGTCTTAGGGTTCCACAACTCTTATGTTTTCCGTTTCAGTGTCTCTGGAATTGTGTGTTTTTTAATGCCTTAGAAGCTCGACCTTAGCTCTATGTCGGATCTCATTTAGTGGTTCGCATTAATTACTTGGTGGGTTATCTCTGTCATCGTCGTGTTATTTTATGGAGTAAATTAGGAGCTCAATTGATGTCTGTTTATCATAAGAGACAGTCTTTGGATGATTTGATGGTCTGGAATAATGCAACTATAGTCAAAATGAGTTATATGTTTTTTACCGTGGACCGTAACCAGACATTGTTCAATGACATTCATGTGGAATGCAATGTTTGTAAGGCATTCAAACCATGTCAAATAATAAAGAGTTAGTAAAGAATTAATTAAAACAGCAAAATATTAATGACAAATGTGAACCTCTTACGGTTGATTATGCACGTCAACCCCTCTCGGGGCTAAATGTTAACCGCATTTCTGAGCTTAGTTAAATTTAGACAGTGTTTGTTTAAGAAGTTATATTTACGTTTTGTTGAAAATATAGATGCAACCTATTTGGTTATTTAAAAAATGCTTGTTACTATTCATGGGTTCCATGATCTGTTGCGTTTGAAATACAAGAAAAAAGAAAGTAGCTAGGAGCATGTCTCCACTGTTCACGTGAACAGTTTTTTTTTTTTTTTAAAAATCAGTGCAGTTAATTAATTTCACTCATATTGTTCACATGAATATGAACAATAATTTTTTTTTTGTTTTTTTTTTTAAAATTAGTTTAAAGTGTTTTAAATTTACTCGTACTGTAATCTCAATTTTATTCTTGATAATATTTTATCTAATTTTATAGTTTGGATAAATTTTGTACGTAATAAAATTATAGATAGTTTAATGGAACAATAATTTATATATATATATATATATATATATATATATATAAAGTATGATTTATGTCATGATGTAATAGCAATAATTAAATCCATGATATTTAAATTAAAATTCATCAATATTAATATATGTTTTTTTTAATTATTTTATAACCTCAATTTCAAAAGCATTCTTAAACAAAAATATTAAATTACTTTTTCTTCAATATTAATTTGAATCACAGTTTTAACCAAACACCTATTTTTTCAAACCAATCTCAAATAAAAATATTTTTTATAAAATAACTTTTTTTAATTTTTTTCAAACCACAACCACAACAGCTACCGCAATACGAAACACACTCTTAACTATGATTGAATGAAAACAGGGCTAGAAATGATAGCTATTAGCCTGTTTATTTTTATGTTAAAAAAAATAATTTTAAAATAATTCAGAATTTTTTTATATTTTTAAAATTGATTGTTTTTTTTTTATTTTAAAATTGTTTTTATATGCTAATATAAAAAAAAATTTAAAAAGTAAAAAAAATATTATTTCAATGTATTTCTATTTAAAAAAAAAACCAAAAAAAAAGAAGCAAAACATACGTTAATTTAAATTGCATTAGTCATTATGATTAGCTACTGACCTATATATTTCGTGTTTAAATGACCGACTATTGCAGGGATTTGGAGGTGTAGGTAGCTTTTTTTTTATATATAGGATCCACATAAAAAAAACATGTATTTTTTACTTTTATGAGACATGATTTATACTTTTAAAAAGTTGTACCTTTTAAAAAAATTAATTACACCTCCTCTGAGCCAAACTACATTTCATTTTCAAGAAAAAAGTTGTACAGAAATTTATTAGAAGGTCCTATTTATGATGTCAAGTGCCTCTACCTCCATCATTGTAGGGTTGTCATTAATCTCTGAACACAATAATCACTTTTGTTGAAATTTTTTGGTGTTATTGGAAGGAGAAAAATCCACTGAGTTGGTACGCTATATGTTTTTTCGATTGATCACAAACACTAGACATTGGAGTTGGTAAGCGATGTATTCTTATGCTATTTTCTTCGCCTTCTTTAATTTATTCAAGGAAAGGAAAAGGGATGCCTTTTGATTGGCAACAGCAGTAGACGGCGGACCGGGAGAGGAAGAGAGAATTTAGAGTGAAATTTCCATGTGAATTTAATTTCGCAAACAAACATTCACGTCGATCCCATTTTTCTTGGTGTCTTGATCCTGGTTAGCTTGGTAAACCCTAAACCAGCTCAACATTAATTAATGACTCACACTTTCTGAGGTTTAGACTTTCATTTCTATATGACAGAGGTTTAGACATTTGAAACCTAACAGTAAAGTAACATAATCATCGATCATACTATATATTAATTTGTTTTAAATACTCACATGATCAGTGTACATACGTAATACAATTAGAACATAAAAAAATATACGAATAGTCAAACAAGAACGTGGATAGGATTACTGCTACACCAATGCGTTGCCAACCCATCACGCGCCTGACGGTGGTCAACCTCCTCCATTTGATCTTGATACCAATCTCTACACTACAGAATATTGACCTCCATGCTCTATTCAGCACTATTGACTAATTGTTAAAGCCCAAAACTGTAAAACACTATGTGCATGACAGATTACGGGTTCCTCCAAACTCAGGAATCCTAGCTAGCCCTCTCCATGCATTTAATATATAATTCTTATTATTTGTTTAATTATAGCGTCCATCCAATCTACACCAGGGGTGCCACTTCCTCAACTTATTATAAATACACATTTTTTGAAGCTCATCTTGTTCCACATTGAGCTCCCGTTTGTATTTCCTTTAGTCTTTCTTTGTACCTATCTGCGTCAAGAGGGAATTTTCTTTGAGTTATTTTAAGACAGAAATTAATATGGCGGGTTCTTCACCATGTGCATCCTGCAAACTACTAAGGCGCCGGTGCGCCAAAGACTGCATCTTTGCCCCTTACTTCCCTTCTGATGATCCCCATAAGTTTGCCATTGTTCACAAGATTTTTGGTGCAAGTAATGTCAGCAAAATGTTGCAGGTACTTTTTTCCTCCCTCGATCCCTTATTAACTTATATGATCTATCGATTCTGTCTTGTGTGTGTTACTACGGAAAAGAATGTTGTTATTTGCAATTTTTAACAGTGATGACTATGCTTTAAGTGATGAGAATATTATGATCTTGCAGGAGATTCCAATTCATCAAAGAGCAGACGCTGTGGGTAGTCTAGTTTATGAAGCGAATGCAAGGGTGCGAGACCCGGTCTATGGATGTGTTGGTGCAATATCTTACTTACAAAATCAAGTATCACAGTTACAAATGCAACTTGCAGTAGCTCAAACAGAGATACTATGCATCCAGATGCAACAAGAGCCTAACTTACCAGCCCAGCTTGATCAAGATGACAAGTCGCTTCTTTTAGCCAGCTGTAATAACTTCAACAGCATTCCTCAGTATTTTAACTTTGCCTCTTCAAGCAATGTAATCCAAGACCCTCTTAAGAGAGAGTCTCTTTGGACCTAGGCACTCAATCATGCTTCTTGTTAATGAAGTACCCTATCGTTTCAAGGTTCTCTCTAGCTAATTAATTTCGTGTTGAATATTGGCCTAGCTTTCTGGTGCTAGCAATGTATTTCTCATGGAAACAAATGCATGATTGCGTATAAACAGTTTGCGTGTGTGTGTCCATGTGAAAGAGAGAGATGAATAAATATTTAGCTCTTGCCTTCTAGGAGTAGGCGAGACAAAAAAAAAAACTTCATGTGGGATATTGAAATAAGGGGTCAACATTAGGCGCCGGCCTGCATGTGAGATAGGAGCACAGTAGGGTTTACATAGATTCTCTTTTCTTCATTAAGACGTTGCTTATTCTGGGGTATGCTGTCCCCTAGCTTGTTTTCTCTCAACATATATGATTTCAAAATTGAACCTGTAAATTAACCTTGATCATTTCTGTCTAGCTCATGACACATCACTGGCCTGTGCAATTACTCAAAGTCCAAATAAGAACCGCGTACGTAGTACCTTCAATCAATGACAGAGAAAACATGTTAATAACATGCATACAATTATGGTCGTTGTGTTTCAATTGTAATTAATTAGAGAGCTCGGTAGGCAACACCTGGAAAACCATATATATGATGCAAGTGCATGGAGGCTACTGGATACATCCATGTGTGAATGTAAGAGTTTGTGTGTGTGTGTATAGCCTCTACTCTTCAGGAGTAAAGAATTGAGATATTTTATTTTGTAAGAACATATTAATATGTTGTTATTTTAAAATAAATTTATCTTATACTTTTATATAAACTAATAAATTGAATAACTCATCATAGGTAACATAATGATTTTTTATTATCCAAAAATTAACATTTGACTGAATCTCAAGTTTTTCAATTACATGATAAATAATTTACCACGTGGTTTAAATACATGTAAGCAGTACTTAACAATTTTTAATTCTCATAATACTTAAATTTTATTACACCCTTCTCTTTAAATGCTATGGTTGTAATCTTGTACCATGTTTATCAAA
>JAAWWB010002074.1:0-25021 GCA_018804465.1 Populus tomentosa
AAAACACCAACAACTCGGGTAAGATTGTCAAACCCCGCAAGTCGGATCATGCGAACAAGATAACCTAAAAGAAGGCAGAAAATGAAAAATTATGAAGCCCAAATTTTAAACTAACATAATATTAAAGGATAAAATTAAAAAATATTAAATCTTAAAAAACGATCTAAACAAAAGACCTAAGTAAACCTAAGCTAATCCATTAAGCTTGCGACTTAAATCATGAGACTGGGATAAACCCATAAAAAAGAAAGCAAAGAAAATCACGAAGCCTAATTTCTAACCAACGCAATATTGAACGATGAAATTACAAAAAAAAAAAAATTTAAAAAGGACTCAAAGCAAAAAATAGTAATACAAAGAATGAGAACCAAATTTGACAAAAAAAAGAAGATATGACACCTTTTTTTAACATATTAGCATGAATCCTAATGAAATGAAAGGAAGAAAAAAGGGGTAGAGGAAAAAAAAAAAGGTTGTCGGAGCCTCATTTCCCTTCCACTATCAACACATACAACCTCACTGGAGAGGCCTCACCACACCGCATTCATTGCCACCAAGGAAAGCGATGTTAGGTCGTCATTGAAAGCCATATATGCCAACTGAACATGGTGGCTTCCCTCATATGTTGGTGTACGGGTTGTACATCCTAACTATTCTATCCCTACCCACCTACAATATTTGTGCTAGTTTCATTTTTGGTCTCTTAACTCTTAAATTTTTTACTTCAACATAATTTTAGTTTATTTTGTCAAACGAAACTTTAAAATCTTTTATTGATAGTGCAAAAAATCTATATATTGAATATCAAAACAAAATACCAAGTCAAATCTCAAATGAAAATAATGCGAAAGGATCAATTTTTTTAAAAAATGGTTGAGTGATAAAAAAACTCTTACCCTGACTATGCAAATCAATCCTTGATATTAGCAAACAAAAGGGACTGAATATTTGTTCAAGCTTCAAATTTTGTCCTTGAAGTTCTAATTCTTTTAAATCGATGAAATTGAATTTTATCTTATCACATCGAGCATTAACCAAACGATAGAATAGTCCTCCAATACTATGAGATCCCTGTATGCAAACATTAAAAATAAACCACCAAGATTAATTCAAAATCAACATAATTTTAAAGGACCAAATACAAAAAATTTAAGGAACCAAAATGAAAAACAAAATAAAACATTGTGTGATCTACAATGTTTTACCTCACAATTTACAAGACTTTACTAATACCTTTTAGTTTTTTATTTTAATTTTAATTAGTTTTTTTTAGCAACAAAGATTAGAGTTTCTTATAAAAACTCTTACATTTGAATTTAAGAATTGTTAATTTTTTTTAGGTCTTTTTATTGCATAGATTAGTTCTTTTGTTAGCCAACTACAAATGAAAACTTCTTATAAAAACGAATTTAAAATTCTAATTTTATCTTATTTATCTAGCCAATAAGGGGCAGTGTATCAACATATTTATATAGGATGATATTATTACTAAAAAAATATCTTTAAATTCCAATCCTAATATAGATATAATGAAGATAGGATGATGTGATGCTGATATGATATAATGTTGTTAGTTAGAAAGTTTGAAATGACCTATCTATTTTTTTTTCCGTTAAACAAAAATGGTTTGTTTTTTTTATCCAACTAGACATTGCTTTAATTGTCTTTAGAATCCCCTTTGTTGTTTTCTTAGGGTTTACTTTATTGATTCTTTCTTTATTAGCCCGCTTAAATGTTTTGTATTTCAAAATATATTCTTGCGTTAAATTTGGGTCTTCAACAGTTTGGGTCACTTATTGGAATATACTTAGCGACAGTTTAGAAATGTGGATCAATATGTATTTTTTAAAAAATTATTTTTTTAAAAAATTATTTTTTATATATATTTAAGATTGTTTTAATGCGCTAATCTCGAAAATAATTTTTAAAAAATAAAAAAAATATATTATTTTAATATATTTTAATATAAAAAACACTTTAAAAAATAACTATAATAAAATTTCTATTCCACATACTAGGTTAAATTCCTGAATGGAATCTTGGTTTGAATAAAAGCTTGGATCTCACTACCACAAAGAAAATAGAAAAGCCTGTAATTATATGCACATAAAAAATTGAAATCTGATAAATTAGGATTGTTTTTTCTTAAAAAAAAAAATTAGAACATTTAAATTCAAAAAAAAATAACATAATTTAATAAAAACTACACTTTTTTAAAAAATCTTCTATTAAAGTAGCAATATTTTTAAAAATAATCCAAATGAGCCAACAAAAATTACAAAGAAGAGAAATAAAAAACATAATATCTTAAAAATACACCAAAACTTTAATATCTTTGTTTTCTGTATTATTATAAAAATATTGATGAGATAAATTTAATAATACTAAAAAAATCATAACACAATGTATTTTTTACCTGATATGTTTATCAAATTACACTATTTTTTTTTTAAAAAAATTAACTTGTATTAGTTTTAAAAAAAATTAACTTGTATTAGTTTAGCTTCTTTTTTTTAGAAAAAAAAAAAAACTATGCTAGACAAGAAAAACACCTGATAAATTACAAGTAAATTTGGATGTTTTTCCCGTGAACATAATAAGATGTCTTAATTTTTACTCTCTTTTTTTTCGAGGCAATAAATGAAAAGGCATAGGGGTAAGAAAGACACGCTCGATCACGTTAGCATTCATAATCAACCAACCGACCCATCCAACCACCGTCTTCTGCTGGTTGTCGGACAGTTCATGGTTGATGGTACTGACCCCAACCCTGGCAGGGTGTCCTCCTCAGGCCCTAATACATGGAACCCACTTGGTGATGACAGGGTGGGACCCACTCGCCGTTACCTGTCGCCGTCGAGTTACCCCACCACCCCCATTTAGCTGTCCCCTTCGGACAGAGCGGAGCCACTTCCCAATAAACAAAACAAAAACGGTGTCCATTTGTCAGCCTGGAACCAAGAAGGATAGCTCCCACGCCAGCAGCTTAGCTAGCTAGCTACCACCAGCGAAGAACTCCACCTCACTGATATTTATGTAAGAGTAAAACTGTATTTATTTCTTAATTCTCTTTGTCTCGGATTAATCAATCTTGCCTTCCGAAACATTAATTGTTATGTACTAATTATTTGTTAATTAAACCTCTTAATTCCATTATAGTTAGCCGGGTGATCAGGTAAAAGAAAACGATAGTTTTTTTATATATTATTATTATATTAGATAAAAAAAATGGTTTTCTTTTTCTACCCTAACAAATATTTTCTAATTTATTAAGGGTTTGATTGAAAGTATATTTATTGTTATTTTTTAAAATGTTTTTTATATTAAAATATATTAAAATAATATCTTTTTTATTTTTTATAAATTATTTTTAAATCAGCGTCTCAAAATAATTCAAAAAATATATAAAAAATTAATTTTTAACAAAAAAAATTAATTTTTTTTAGAGATACGGTTACAACTCTAAACGTGCTTTAAATCCAAACATGAATTTCTTTTTTGTTTTAATTTTTTAAAATAAATAATAATTGTTATTTTTTAAGCAATCATTTAATTTATAACGAGAGAGTATATTGATTATACTTTTATAATTGTGTTGTTAACTTTTTTTTGTTATATATTTAGAATATATTTGGAATTACTTTTCACAATGTATTTGGATTAAAAATATTATTATATTAATTTTATAAAAAAATTTGAATAGCTTTAATATATTAATATAAAAACTCATAAATAACCATCAAAATTATGATGATGTGGATGGCTTCACGTTAGGTGAAACAAGTGCTGAGCCTCACGCCTTAATTAGAAAGCTAGATTATTGTCCGTGCCATGGGCAGAATAAAATAATATTCGTAAACGCTAAAAAAAAAAAAAGCATTTAGATATTGCTAACAAAATTTAACTATGAATTTAAATTTTATGGTATGTTGTTTTTCAAATATTGATATAGTAACACATTTAAGATATATTTTTTTAATATTAAGAGAGTAATATATTGAAATGATTTAAAAAAAAATGAAAAGTTCAATCCCCAATTAATTCAATATTGAATGATGAAATTGATAAAAAATAATATTCAATTAAAAAAAACTCGAGTGAATTTGAGTTAATTAACTAAACTCATAACTTGAATCATACACTTTACTTGATTTAATAATGGTTTTTTTTATTATTATTTTTGGGACTATTTTTCATTTGATTATATAACAATTAGACATGTTAGATTTTTTTTGGATGAAATAACTTTTTGTTTTAAAAAAAGCAACAAAGACAGGCGTATGAGATTAAAATAGCAAAAGTAGGTATAATTCTTGTAAGCTAAATTAAAAAAAAAAACTTTTTATTTTATTTTAAGTTAAATAAAAAAATAAATCATTGAATACCAAAGGATAATTTTTTTTTTTAATTTGAGGGACTGAAAATGCTTTAAATAAATAATAAAAAAAAAACAAAGAAGTTAGAGTGTAAAATACAGTAAAAAATAAAAAAGAAGAAGAAGATAACAAAGCATGCTAAACATGTACATGAGTCTGTGCGTCTGAAAGATAAAAAAGTGACCTATCTTCCATGCCAAACCTCTTTTTTTAAAAAAATAATAATTAAAAGGTTTTTAATTTTTTAAAAAATAAAAAAGACATAGTTGACGCGTCTCTTGTAATCCTATAATTTAGTGATCAGATGATCACTGGAAAATCAAAACAAAGATATTTTATAACAAAAACTTCAATTTTCAATCCATTTGTTTTTACCCAAAACACCCATAAAATATCCTAAAGTCCTTAACAAACATGTTTATGACATCAAATAACCTAAAAATCAATTCAAAAATCTCAAACCAACCCGAATCTAAAAAACTTATAGAGCTTAGATGTACCATATCAAGCAATGGTAATGTCAAAGAACATATATTGAAACTTTTTTTATTGAAAAAAATTTGTTGACACTAAGATCAACTAATTTGGTAGTCTAATGAGTGTCAATTAAAACTTTTTTTTTCTATCACTGGAATTCAGCAACCCTCTTTTTTTTTTCTTTTTTTTTTCTCAAATGAGGAACTGGAAAATAAAAAAATATATATAATTTATACCCAAATTGAATTTTTAAAAACTAAAAGGATTGAAAAGTTTTCATTTGAGAAATTGGAGGACTAAATTAAACTTTCCATGTTATTTTTGAAACCACCATATTTTTTCTGCGTCTTTTTCATTCTAGTTTTTTCTCTTTCGATTTTATCTTGGTTAACAAATTAAAAATAATTGGCTATCAATTTTGCAATATAAAGACTCAATCAAATAAAAAAATAATTTAAGAATCAAAATGAAAAGAAATTTACTACTTGAAACTATTAAATTATAAGAGAGTGCATAAAAGATATATATGGGAGATGAGAGAGTGGTGTGTTGCGATCATACACCAATATTATTATAGTAGCACCGGGTGGACCGGACATGCATTTAATAATTTTTGAACCTCCAAATCATTTTATTGTCATGTATTTTTTATAGGAATAAATTATATATCATGTTAAATCCATTTATTTAGAAGAGAATATTTTATGGTATTTAAAGAATAATTAATAAGATTCTATTAGTTATTTTCTAAGATCCATCTTAAAAAGAAAAATAAACACAAAAATAAGAGAATATAAAATATATAACCCACGAACAATTAATAAATAAGAATATTTTTGTTTAGAATTTTTCTCTTCTAGTTATATCTTTTTATTTTATTTAAAATAAACACCTAAAAATAATTAATGAAACATCACTAATTAAAATATTTAATTAATTATTTCGATTTCGGTGTAAATTAATGCCCTCTGTTTTTTCAAGTCGAAATTTGGACTTTTGTCTTGCATGGTGACAGAATTGAATTGATTACTGTAAAAAGACGATATTGATTTGGACTTTTGTCTTGCATGGTGACAGAATTGAATTGATTACTGTAAAAAGACGAAATCAAGATATTCTTTCGAATTGAACATTGCTCAATCCCCTTGTAATTGAAAATTTGGACAAAGGGAACCATATTGTTTCCTCTCTAATTATGACTCTATATACGTATGACCTGTTTTTAATATATAAAACCAATGCTATGATTTAAAAAAAAAAAAAGGGATATATGTGATCAACCAAATTTTTATCATTATATTTTTACTAAAAAATATCAAATCAATAAAGATTTACGAGTATAAATTTTTTGAAACACAAATACACTCCAATGAAAATGTGCTGAATCTAGCTCTAGCCAGACCCAACTATGATTGGATGTGGCAGTGTATCAAGCCCTGGGTACACTTAAGGGAATAACCATACCATCCTCTACGACACACTTAAGGAAATGATCATTTTTTTAGGGCACGTCCAGATAAATGACCATTTTCCCTAGACATACTTAATAAAATGACCTTCCTCCCTTGATATGTTCAAACGAATGGCTGGACCATCTTTTTCTAAACACGCCTAAGAAAATGAACATCTTTGCTGGGACTTGCCTAAAAGAACGAGCATCCTTTCTAGAACACGTCTAAACCTCCCTTAGGCTCATCAAGGGAAGGACCCACCTCTATTGGGTCTAGCATAGGGGAAGAGCTCAGTCTTCATGAGTTTTGTTATATTTAACGTCTTGGATCCTAATCTCTCCATTCTTTTTAGGTATATAAAAGTCTTTTAGGGATCAAATATTTTCATAAATCATTAATATAGATGCAAGAGATATTTATCCCTCATTAAATATTATCAGAGTAAAATTACATTTGAAACCCTCCTCTTCATAAAAAAATAAGACTTATGGACTATAAATACACTATGAGACCTTCAGAATAAAGGGTCACAATCTTTAGTCTCTACTGCATATATATGTTCAGAGTATCTCTCTCTAGAATATTATTGTATTTTCTCTCTCTAAAAGTTTATTTAAGCATCAGAGAGTCCTCACTCCTATCAAATTGGATCTTTTGCAGGTGCTAGTCACAAGCCGTATTAGCCTTTTAAGTACTAAGTATAAGCTATCAACCACCTTGACTAGGAAGAATGGATAAGATTGCCAAGACTGATTGATTAAACACCAATTTGATCTTTATTTATCTTTTATTTATTAGCAACGAACCATAACCTATATTACGTGTTTTTAAAATTTCATTTTGATATAAACAACAACAACAACAACAACAACTTTTGTATTGGAAGGTGTCAAACTTAAAAAAAAATACCAATCATGACTTATTTGTACACCATATTATTAAGGACACTAAATCATGTAATAAATGGATGGACTTCACATGGCATGAAGCAAGTTTCTCTCCTTGTAAAAGCCAAAAACCTACTTTTAGAATGCAACTTTTTTTTTTAAAAAAAAATAACCATCTAGAAGATAGTAAACTCATGGCCTAGTTTTGAACTAATCACTCTTTTATACAACCCCAATCAACTCAATAAGACACCTATAAAATTTCATCCTGACATCAAATGACGTGTTTCAGGTTCTTTACCAAATAAGCTTAATATTCATGAAAGTATTTTCAAATTTACATCTCCATGATTTCATTTCAGCAATTAGTCTTGAATGGATACAATCCTTGAAATCTAAGGTTTGATTTCAAAATGAAAAACATATATTTTCAAATAAAAAAAATATCATTGATTTAATTTACAAAGTTCTTGACAAAGATAATGTTGATGCTTATGCGTTTTATGATTGATTACTTAAAAGTTAAGCAGACATATCAACTTAAAGGCGATTATGTGAACCCTATGATGACTATTAGAAAGATAAGCATGGTTAGATCGATTATTAATATTTTAGTTTGAAAGATTCTGAATTAGGGTAATATGCATAGGCCTTTTGAAAGATAGATTGTCAAACTAATTAGAGAAATCCATAATAGTAATAAGGTATGTAGTCAGATCGGTTAGGGGTAATTCAGTTTAAAGAAACCAATGGCAATGGAAATAATCAAATAATTATATAAAGAATTTCATTACAAGTTGTGAGTGGTAAAAAAAATAGATGATGATGATGATGATGTTGATGTATATGTGCCTTTTAATGAGTTCTGAAAGGATGAACATAACCACAACAACTAAAGGCAATTTTGTTTGAAAGAATCCATTATGAAAAACAAGTTGGTGACCTTTTTAAAAGTTGAGACTGGTAGAGCACAACTTTGTCATTAAGGAAAATGAAGAGTGAGCAAATGTTAATGAATACCATTCTTAAAAGACATGGTCCAACTAAGAGGAAACATCATGGCTAAGAAATTGTTTCACTTTTTAAGAAATGATCGATTAAGTATAATTTCTTATAGTGAACATAAAAGGACAATGGTTATTACATAAGGTTTAGGCTGTATGCTAAAGAAGCAAATCAGACAAATAATTTATATAGGCAAGCTCGAGTAGGTTGGTGGGTTAGGCTTAAACTAACCACTCAGGGTTTAACTTATTGAAGTAGACTTATTATCACTTATATAGATAAATCATTAGTATATTAAGCAAAATAAATTATTTAGAATTGAAGAAAATATTAGTAATGTAGCTTACCTCATACAGGATGGATTAAGGTGATAGTATCTTTTCTCTAGTATAACTAGACTCATACCTTAGAACTCTAAATATCAGTTAGGGTTTTTTAGTGACCATAATACTAGGTAATGATTTTTTTTTTAACATAAGATCTTTTTTATGTGCCAATTATAAAGTTATGACCTATGTATTTTCTCACTTAATACAATCCATATTAAGATAAGTTTTAATAATTAAAGTTCGTGATTGTGTTATGAAACTAAGAGAAATTATAGTTTATAATGACTTTGACATGAGCATAAATGATACATTATTTTAAAAGTTTTGGTTCAAAATAAATAAAGTAATTCCACCTAAATAACTTTAAATTAGATTTGGGCTATGTCTTTAGTTAAAGTGTTTATGCTAGGTCATTCTACATTCTCTTACAAAAACAAGTCTCTTATCATAATATGAGACCCTCTAAAGCTTAAATTAGTAAATTATAAAAAGAAAAGGAAAGTATAGCCAATAGAATAAGATGTTAAAAGAGAGAAAAATATATGGTTATGTTGTTTGATCTGCATGTCATGGTTGAGTTACCTTGAGTTGCCATACTAAATTTCTTGGAGATAGTAACTTTGTATTGTGGTGTGTGCCAGTGTTGGGTTATCTTGAAATTTGCACAAGAGGATTTGGTACCAAGGTGATTGGGGCACTTAGTTTACAACAAGTGCTTGTGATACAAAATTAATGCATGAATAATGTCAATCATCGGTATAAACCCTACATTTAACCATGTAAATTTTAACCAGAATGGAAAAGAAATTATGAGGAAAATTATTATGATTAGGGGTAAATATCCTTAAATAGTGCTATTAATTTCAGATGAGATGAAAATATAACTAGGTATGAAAGATTATGTAATTGAGGGTTTTACGGAAACTACTCTAACTAAAAATCAAACAAGTAACATTTTTATAATTATCAAACAAATATCCCTCCTTTTTTCTTTATATGTTGGTCGATGACTCCAACATCTAATGGAAGAGAAAAAAAAATTATTTTTTAAAAAGAAAGAAAAATTGATCAGGGGTACAATGATGATACAAAATTTTAAAAACTAACATTGTATGTTTAGGACAACCCAAACAGACTATCTTGTCTATTTAAGATAGATCAAATGGATTGACCTTATCCATTAGCAGATAGAAAGTCTGTTTATTTGGACCAAATCAAAACAAACAAAAAGTTAACTATTTTTAAGATTAGACCTAGCCTATCGCGATGTCTGCTATGTTTTTGGAATCAACCCACTGGAACCCAATATTAGCACACACCACAATTCAGAGTTATAACTTTCAAGAAAGTCTATAGACATCATGCTCTCCTATGTTTATGCATGATCTATCACTATGATGCCTACTTTTCTCACTAATGGCTATCTTTATCAAATCATTTTAGCTAATAATCCACACGTACCAAACTTTCTACTAACAGAACAATAAAGCACGACAACCAACAACTCATCTTTTCAAGTTATTTGTAAGGAAAAACAATTATTCTCCATCATTACTTCACTCTTCATGAGATAAGCTCATATGACCAAGGTGAATAAAATATAAATACCATGGGTAACTAGGTAAGCAAATACATAACTTCACTTAAGATAAATAACACAAAATTAGAAACCATAAAAACAATCACAACATACACTCCTTACACTCTTAATTCTTTTTTTCTTTTATGTACATCATTTTCCTCATTCAATTTACTAATTTAAGCATCAGAAGATTCTCTATTATGATAGAAGACTCATCCAAAGATGAAATCTACCTTCAAACCCAAATACTTTAACCCAGGACACAGTTGTAGAAAACCCAAGTATAATAAGAAGCTTTTATAACTTAATGAGATATGTTGAGAGTTATATTATTTACTCAACACATGGTTCATTCTTTTTTATTTTATCAAGCAAGTAAAAAATTCCTGTCAAAATTAAAAGATTTGTGAGATATTATCTTTTCACGACATAACTCTCAAGAAAACTATACTTGTGTCATTCTCATTCATATCCGTTACATACATGGGTTGAGTAAATGATATAGTTGTGCAATTGTTTCAAAGCCACTTATCACGATTAGAAAGTGTTTTTCTATGGCTGCTTCTGCTATTGAAGTAGACAATAGAAATAAATCGTTTGGTTAATTACTGAACGTAATTTACTGTTTGTGAGACTTAGTATAATTGATGTTTAAAACACAGGGTAACCAAAAGCAGCTTCAAGATGCTTCTCTTTCTTTTGTCGTTTCCATTTTAACAGTGGAGAGTGAATTAATTCACTCTCCACTGTTTGTGGCTGGACCGGACCAGATCCAACCCAAACTTAAATGTATTGGACCAGGTCCAACTCAGTAAAATAAAAAAAATTTAATTTTTTTAATTGTGTTTTATTCGAAAAACTATTATTTAACATTATTCAATGACACTACATAAATTAGAAGGAGATTGCATGATGATGTAGTATTTGCAGAATTTGATCGCAATCTCAATTTTGTTCCTGATGATATTTTACTTAATGTTGTTGCACGCTCAGGAAATCATGAAAACTATAGTTCTTGTTGGATAGATTTCGTACGTGATGGAATTGCAGATAGTTTAATGGACTACTAAAAAATACTTTTATAAAGTATTGTTTATTTCATGATGTAATAACAGTAGCTAAATCTATAATATTTAAATTAAAAACTATCAATATTAATGTATTTATTTTTTTAATTATTTTATAACTTTAATTTGAAAAGCATTCTTAATCAAACGCATTAAACTATTTTTTGTTCAATTTCAATTTCAACTACAGTTTTAACTGAACATATATAAATAACAAACTAACCTTAACCAAAAGTACTTTTTATAAAATAATTTTTTTCAAACCACAACTACAAAAGTTATCACAATATCAAACACATGAAGGAAGAAGAAAAAGCCTCTTAACCTTATGGTTCATAGCATGGAATGACATTTGTTCTTTTAATAATCGTTTAACCAATATTTTGTGTCTGAACTATTTTTAATAAACACACCATGAATTTCTAATTGTTTGGTCCGTCACATGTAAAAATAAAAATAAAAAAAATAGACATTTAACTCTATGAGAGTTGAAAAATATGAATTTATTACCTCATAGATTTTACACTTTGGGTTTTAGCATGAGCCATCCTTTTGATTTATAACATAAAATGTTAATTGACAATATTATTGTTTCAATTTTGATTTATAGTTTCTCAAGTTGTCATCCATATAGAAATTTAATTTTGATTTATAGTTTATCAAGATCTCATCCATATAGTAATTTAATGGATCTAAAAACTAAGATGGCCAAATGTAAATAGAGATGAAAACTTCTTTTTATTATTGAAAAATATTGAGAATTTTTGTATTCAACGTTTTATTTTGTTGGAATAATCTTTTAAAAAAATAAAATTCAACTAAAATGGAGATTCAGCCATGTTCAGTCCAAAAGAATATCAATCTTGTCTTTTTACAGCAATCAATTCAATTCTGTCACCATGTAAGACAGAGGTCCAAATTTCGAGTTTTAAAACAGCAAAGCAGAGGGCATTAATTTATATAGAAATCGAAATAATTAATTAAAAGTCGTATAAAACAAAAATAAAAATAATAAAAATAGTACTACTAAGTCTGTGGATTTAACATAATATATAATTTATTCCTAAAGAAAGACATAATAATCAAATGATCCGGAGGTTCGAAAGCCGGTGGTCGGAAGACATGATCCCTGGCACACGCCACGAAGTTGACACCTCCCTCTTATCTGACAAATATCTCTCTTGCAAAGACGTTTGCTAATTGCTAATCAAGTAGGGTGATTATTTTTTATTTTATTTGGTTTTTATTAGAAAAAAATAATTAAATTACTTTTTTTAAAAAAACTAAAATTAATTCAAATTTATCATTTTTGGTTTGGTCAAAGTTTTTTTTGTCAAAAATCAGTTCAAATTAGTTTGGTTCAGTTATTTTAGTTTGAATTGGTTTTGGCTCAGTTTTTTCCGGTTTAGATCGGTTTTTTTCCGGTTTAAGTTCGGTTAGGTTTCAGGCTTATAAATCCAAACCGAACTGATTAGTTTTTTCACTGTTTGATTTTTTTAATTATTTTTTTCTAGTTTTTTTAATTTAATTAATTTTTAAAATTTTTTGTTTGCCTCTATGATTATAATTTGTGAATCAACACTTAATTATTATTTTTTTACCAAACGGCTAATTCATCCATTTAATTAATCATATCATTTCTCATTTAAACACATTTATCTATGATAATTATCTTGTAGTCCCTCAATCCCAATAAAGTGCCTGCTATATATATATATATATATAAACCAAATAAGAATCATTGTTTATTTTTAAATTAAGAAAAATTAAAATTTAAGTTCAAGTTTAATAAACTAGAAAGTCTATGATTTGGAGGTAAAAGAAAATCATTATTTTTCTAAATTAAAAAATAAATTCTAATTTTTATTTTTATCTTTATCTTTTTTGTTTTTTTTTTCAGATGGCCCCAGTTATTAATGAACACGTAAAATATAGTTTTATATTTAATTTAATTTAGTCCCACACCTGAAAAACAAATATAATTTTGGAGTACATTAAAATTGTTTTTTTTTTGTTCTGACAACTACTAAAAAAACTACAAAAAATTTCCATTACGTTATAATGATAATTGATATAGTAAAAATTATAGGCATTTGCTTTTGTTATTTAAACAAATGAAATTAATTTAGGAATTCAATTATTTAAAATAAATAAATAAATGATATAGGATTGGCATTTGTCTTAATTTTCATGGATACTTGCTTGAATAATTATTATCTTTGTCATAATCCATTCTTAGGTTTTCTCCTAAATTTATCATTTTTCTTTTAAAAATAAAAAATAATAACAACAAAAACTAGCAACTTGACAAAAGCAGGCTAAGAAGAATTTCAAACATATATATGCATCAAACTGGAGTTTTGGACAAAATTAATAGTCGAATTGTACTGAAGACTAAATAGATAATGCAGATTTAAGGTCAATTATATAATTATTGAATGAATTTGTATGAAAATAAAATCCAGGGACTTAATTGGATTTTTAAATTATTTTTCTAATTTAAAAAATAAATTCTAATTTTTATCTTTATCTTTTTTTTTTATATCAGCCAGTTATTAATGAATATGTAAAAAATAGTTTTATATTTAAATTAATCAAGTCCAACACCTGAAAAACAAATATAATTTTGGAGTACGTTTAAAATGGTTTTTTGGTTCAGACAACTACTGAAAAAACTACAAAAACTTTGCATTACGCTATAATGATAATTGATATAGTAAAAATTATAGGCATTTGCTTTTGTTATTTAAACAAATGAAATTAATTTAGGAATTCAATTATTTAAAATAAATAAATGATATAGGATTGGCATTTGTGTAATTTTCATAGATGCTTGCTTGAATAATCATTATTTTTGTCATAACTCATTTTTAGGGTTTTTTCCCAAATTTATAATTTTTCTTTTAAAAATAATAAATAATAAAAACAAAAATTAGCAACTTGACAAAAGTAGGCTGAGAAGGTTTCAAATACATATAAGAATCAAACATGAGTTTTAGATAAAATTAGTAATCTAATTGTATCGAAAACTAAAAAGAGAAAGCAAATTTAAGGGCAAATTATATAATTATTGAACGAATTCGCATGTAAATTAAATCGAAGAACTTAATTGGATTTTTAATAGGTCAATTTGATTTAATCATGGGTCAAATTAAAAGTTTAATTATCTTTAAGGATTAATTTGGGTCAAAAAAATATTTAATTGGATGCAAAGACTTAATTATACTTTTAATGGGTCAAGTTAATTTTATTAGAAACTTAATTGGTGAAAAGTTAAGCTTGGAAGCCCAATTTAGGTTTAATAAAAAGGATTGGAATTTTAAAGGACTAAATTTAATTTTTTACAAAGTCGATTGATTGAAATCAGGAATAAAGTTGCAAGAAAATTAATGTTTAGGTTCAATTAATGGTTAAATTAAAGAAGCTCGCAACCAAAGATCTTTTTGAAAAGACACTAAACATCGAGGACTTAATTTGGTTGAAAACACGGGTAAATTTGAAACAAATTGAAAGTTAAATTGTCAATTAAAGATCAATTTGCATAAATTCAAAATCAAGAATCAAAATGAAAAGGTGCTGAACTTCAAGGTTGATATTTAAGTTAGGCAAGGGTACACTCACATAAATTTAAAAGTTTGGAATCAATTAGGGATGCAATTAAAAGAAATCAAAAGACAAAGGACTAAATTGAATTTTAGTCAAACTTTTAATTAAAACCTTAAGGTTGTCAAAACAGCGCCGTTTTATTTAAATGAAATGGTGCATTTTGACCAAAACAAACTGTTTTGACAAACACAAGATAAAAAAAGAGGTGCTGGGCACTGGTTGTTTGGACACTGTTCATCATCTTCAACTTTTTGTACCCGAAAGGCTACTCAAGTGGCTACTTTTCAAGGACATTTAATGTCTTATATCTCCACCAAAGAGGACAAACAAGACACCACTCTCATTACCAAACACTGTACCACACCTTAGTGTAATAATTATCGACTGGTCACATCTGTAGCTACCGCGACACCGCTCCAAATAAGTTGACTTAATCAACCTTTGCAACCATATTTCACAGTTTGTGATCATGACTTTTGATCAACGGTTGATATCCTTTCTATTTAAATCAAGGGTTAAGATTTATTCCAAATGAAGACTAGATATTCCTCTTTCATCCCCTATAAATAGAGGTGAATTTTGTGTATTAGAAGAGGAGAAATTAGAGTGAAAAGGGAGCAAAAAAGCCATCATTTACTCCATTTTTAGTTGTCCCTCTCAGTTTAACCTTCCCATATCTCATCTTCATCACTAAACCATTTCCCTGCCACTCCTGCCTTCATTAACACCAGCCTCTTACACCAACAACCATGCATCTCCTTCACCAACAACCATCTGTGACAAACACCAATGAAAGAAAGAAAGAAAAAACCGTGATAACCCCTTACCTTTTCTTCTTTATTTTTGGCTGAAATGAAAATATCACCATCTTCCTCTTGACTGACCAAGCAACCTAAAACCAACAAGTCATAAACATGACTCAATAGCTGTATCAACAATAGCTTGTTTTTCTAGTAGCCACGAACGGCAATAGCATGGACAACCATCGTGAGTAGCAGCGAACTCCATCAGCATCTCCACCATCCTCATGTCGGACCTCCCAGCAGCGACACTCTTTAAGCCAAGTAATCATCTTCATCAACTTTTTTTCTTTTCTTTTCTTCTATGTGTGAACACCCAAAACATAAATTATAATTCACATCTTGTATGTTTACTACATAACTTAGTCATTGGCTTTGGTTAATGACTATGTTTTGTAGGCTGGACCCTCAACCTAACCCGTATAGAATTATAAGAAATATAATTAGGTGGGGGGTAGCGGTCTGCCTCATGATTTTTAGTTGAGGTTCAGATTTATGAAATATCCAACTATGAGTTGAGTGTTGACTTGGTAATGATGGTCATACTATGCTCTAACCATTTCTTATAAACCCCTATACTGCCTTCATCAATGGCTATCACTAGACAAATTTTATACCCTTTTGAGAACAAGTAGTAAGCCTACTCCTTATATAAAGGCTAGAACCTACCTATAGGATATGGACTCTCTAATAATTTATTTTGCACTAAGGCAAACCTGATCAAAAATTTTGAACTCCACAAGATTTTCTGCACATCCCTAGCTATTGTGAAAAAAAGAAAGGATAACCAAATGGTCCAACTCCAACAATAGTGTAACTTGATTTTCAGAAGCTGCAAGTGAAATTCAACTTACTATTAAAGGCAAAAGAGAAGTAGAATAGTGAGATTACAGATATGGTACACATAACATTCACAACTAAGGAAAAGGTTGTGAAAACTGATGCAACCATATTATTCAATAGTTTAACCCATATTTACCTAGTATTTTGTCCATGTCATATATATATATATATATATATATATAATACCTTGATATTTTATTTTATGTTTTAAAGGTACTTTTGGATGTAATATTTGAAAAGGAGTAATTTGGAGATAAAATTCAGACTATGTTCTAACCCGTGTTGAATATTGGCAAATTTAACCTTCGATCGATGTTTTACGTAGAACTTGAGCTGTAAATGTTAAAATAAAGTGATTCTAGTGGAATTAGAAAGCTAAAATCCGTAGCTTTTTATAAATACATATAAAGAAAAAAAAAGCATGGAAATTGCATCCTTCAAAAGACAAGTCACGTATTTAGCCAGTTTTGACGTTATACCATTCCAACTTGAATATCTTGAGTTAGAGAAATCCATTTGATACAAACTCAATTGTTTTGGATTCCTTACTCAACGACCTATCAAACTACTAAATTTTAGCAGAAAATGAGCTCATATAAGGGAGAGATGATTTTTTTAAGACAACTCATAAATTCTGCTAGCATATAGGTTTTGTGAAGAAACAAGTTTAATTTACTTCCTAAGCATCCAAAACAACATGAAAATTATTTCTTCATATGGAAAAAGGTCTTTATTTGAAAAATTAACTTCACTAATTCCAAAGTCAAAGCTTGAAGATTTTATGCGGGACTATTTTTTCTTCTTTATAAGAAAGTAGTTATTGTACTACTTATAGATTGTCTACATTGGAAAGGACTTTTATTTTTTTAAGGATACAAATAAACTAGTAGGAGTGTGGGGAATAGGGTGTTCTATTAGATAAAAGGAAAGAGGGTGAGGAAAAGAGGGTGATGGCTAGAAAAAAGAAAGAAACTTTCACCTTTTTCCCTATAGCTGAAATTATTTTTTCATCTTTTTTCTTCCTTAGTTTTTTGATAGTCATGTAAGGCTAAATTATTTTTCTTAGTTGAAAGGATACATAAGCCTTTGGATTTCAAAAACTATGAGATTTATTTTATCTTTTCTTTTTAGTTTATATGATGAGCATGAATGTTTTCCTATGCTTATTTTATATGATTGTTTAATTTAATTGTTAGAGCGGACTTTAAGTTTTCTATCAAAATCAAAGTTGCGATATTTACTTTGTGAAGCGACTAAGTTTAATAAATATAACAAATTTAATTGTTAATCTTAGGCAAAACATTCAATTAAATTGAATACAGACTACAGACAGTTATGTTGTCTAGATTTATCAATTTATTTAGTTTTTAAAGCTGTCATGGAATTAAATTACTATTACCAATGCTGTGGTTGTTTAATGGTTAAGGTTAGTTATATTGTGGATGGGTTAAATGACTAATATTAAGAAAGATAAATATTCAAATTATAAATTGATGTATCGTTTCAATGATCAGTTTTGATTTCTGTCGGTGAATGTTTACTTAAGACCAAGGTTTTTCTCTTTATAAGTTTTGGTTTATTTAATTTAGTTTGATTACTTTATTTTGTTTATCCTAGTATAGCTTAGATAATCTCAAACCCCTCAAACTTTGAATCATTTAACATAAAGACCTAAACTAGATATTCCTTATGAGATCGACCTCTTATTTGCTTTGCACTATCTTATTTGTTTAAGTTAGAATAATTAATTTATGTGACTGTGACATTGCAACACCTAAATTGAGATAAATGAATTGGAGTAGATAAATGAATCACTTTAAGAATAAAATTAGCAGTAAGTAGTGTTGATTACATAGTTAGATGACCATTTTGAAGAATTAGTTTTCCAAGAGGATGAATTTGACAAGATCAGGCGAACTCTTTTGACATATAAGAGAAATGATGGGAAAAAAAAAGCATGACATTTGGCTTCCAAAACCATGCGCTATCATATGCAAGCCAAAAATGCCAAGAATTATGATATAAAGTTGAAAGACATAGCTCAACTTGTAATAGAGGGGCAATCAACTTTTTTTTAAAAAAATTATAAACCTGCTCAAGCAAACATTATAGGCAATCTTGATAAGGGAAAGAACATTTAGAAGAAATCAAATATAGAGGCACAACCCCTTTCGAGCATGCTACTTAAACAATGGGTACAAGTAAGACCCTTTAGTTTCACCATAAAAAAAAATAATCATAAAGAAAAATGGTGCCTCTTTAGAATCACAATATGTTGCACACTTTTCATATATACAATAAGCCCCCTAACCCAAATAGCTTAAACAATTGACTTGATGACTGAATAACCATAAAACTGAATAACCATAAAAATCAATGATTTAGACCTTGAAAGACGAGTAGGAAGAAACTAGAGCACAACAATAGTCCTATAATGAGGACTTGAATTTAGAGTTAGAAGTGTCAGGGTGAGAATAAGGAAGCTCAAGTCTAATTTAGCTACCCAAGAACAAGCCATGCTATAATATTGAGAGAGAGAGAGAGAGAGAGAGAGAGAGAGAGAGAGAGAGAGAGAGAGAGAGAGAGAGAGAGAGAGAGAGATGACTTTCTTTACATCTCTCTAGTGGTTTATACCTAGATTACGTTGATGTTGTCCCAACATTCCCACAACAAATGTAATGTTAGGTCTTATATACTAGCTCAACTATAACAACAACTGTGTGCTATCTAAAAGTTACAAGAAAGGTTTGATGATGTGAACTTGAAGTGTAAGAACACTAGAACCCACAATCATGATTAAAAACCCAAGAAAGCTAACATCAGATTGAAAAGAACTCAACCCAATGATTACTTAAACCAAAGAATTATAATTATTGGATGAAAAGCCAACTAGTTAATTATATATAATCAAGAATTGAAATTATAAGAATGAACACAAAAAAATAGTATTTGATAAGCTCTAAATAGTTTAATGAAAAACAAAAGTGTGAGCAACCTTGCGTACACTATATTATTTTTTAAATCAAAATACCCTAATAAACCTAAATACAAGATAAATAATCTTGTTTATGCTAGGTACAACATCCTAAAAAAGGCTGGAAAAATAACAAAAGAGTTCTAAATAAAATAGAAAAAAGATTCCTAAATCTATTTGAAAAATATTGCAAATCCTAAATAGTAACTTCTAGGCTTTATCATAAAGCCTGTCCAATGTCTGATCACTATAAATGCTTAACCTCATATGGAAAAAGACCTTCAGAATCTTTTAGTAAAATTTCAGCTTGATTAAACAGTCAGGTCGAAAGCTATGTCCATTAAAATAAAACTGTATATGAGAAAAATAAGTTTAATCTGAATGCCTTAAACCCAAGAACCAACTCTTCCTTTGCATTAATTACATTAATTAAAGTCTAATAATCTCTTGTAATCTTGATGGTTGAGTTCGTTTAAATATCTTAAAGTAGCTCATTGAATATCTTTTTAATATTCTTAGCTCTTGAACTTGTAATTAGTCTAATTGACACATTTAATGGATTATGTAGTGATGTTTGTTGATTTTCATCATTTCCCCTCTCCTCAAATGAATCGTCCCCTATATTAAACAAAAAAAGATAAAAGACATTAAAAATAATATTGACATTATACTCACCTACAATATCTACTATATATTATTATTATTATTATTATTATTAATTTGTTTAAGAACTTGGAATGAACTATCTCCTCTAAGATGTAATTAAACCCAATCACCCGCATCAAAGATAACACACTTGTAATCTTTGTTAGCTTTAAATGTATATTATTTAATCCTTTTCTATATATATTGTTGAATATTTTCACGAAGTGTAACTACACTTAAATTTTATTCTAGCATGTAAATATAACCATATTAATTCATCATGTGAACTTATCATCACGAAAGTGACTGCACAATTACTAAATTTTTTCATTTTCAACAAAATTTCGGTGGCATTTCCTGTATACAAAACACTACTCAAATTTGGAGTCTCTCTTGCTACTGGACCAGGCCGAAAGATTGGGTCAGTCTGCATAAGCTTTGAAGGCACATCATACTCCACCATCTCCCCTACAAACATAAATTAAACATAACAGTTTCATCTGCATCTATTTCCAGATACTGAAGAAAACCAGTAACAATTGTGTACAATCTATGTTGATTCCTCTGAAAGAGGGACTTGATGGAGTATTACCGTAAGAGAGGACCATGACCATGACACTGTCTGCAACTGTAGGAACTCTGTGAGCTACTGTTATCACAGTGCGTCCTGAGAACTCTTGCCTTATAATTCTTTGCAAAATCGCATCCGTCGCGGTGTCAATGGGAGCAGTTGCTTCGTCTGATACTAGAATTTTATTCCTTCTTAGTAGAACTCTCCCAAGACAGAAAAGTTGTTGCTGCCCAACGTTCGAATTCTCTCCCTCATCACTAACTGCTAACACAATTTAGACTGGTAATGTTGATACTTTAGAGATTTACAAAGATTTGGATTGCAATGGAGGTGATAACTTCTTGTTTTCCCTACACTACCTGATGAATCCAAAAGCTTAGGAAGGTAGCAGATTGTAGCTTTAAGCTGGCATTTCTCCGAGGCCTTTAAATGTAGAACCAATAATTATGTGGTGGGAATAAAGTCTTTGTAAGATAATATGCAGATGGAATTATTATTATCTTTTTTAATCAAAATCATTAAAGTGAAAAAATGTTTGTGGCTTACCTCCCATTTTTTACTATCAGAGTAAGGAAGCGTTTGTTTCTGCGTTTGTAACTGCGTTTTGACAAATTTCAATTTTTTTTTTATTATTAAAATTGAGTTACAGTTGTACTTTTTGGATCGTTTTGATGTGCTGATGTCAAAAATGATTTTTAAAAAATAAAAAAACATCATTTGCATGTATTTCGGCACGAAAAGCTATTTGAAAAGCAACCGCTACCACACTGCCAAACACGCTCTAAATGCCGAGAGGGTCCAAGTTAGACCTCACACTTCCTTTAAAAAAAGCTGGTTTAATTTTAAGAGGTTACTTTAATTGATTAGATTCTGAATTTATTTTTTAAAAATTATTAGTTTGATTATCATAAATCTTATAATTAATAGAGGTTTATATAATTATTAATTTTAAAACTTTAAAAAATTAATCGAATTACTTGTAAACTGGTTTGAACGCTTACAGTTAAAAATAAAAATAAAGAAGAAGCTGGTTCTCGAGGAATAATACTCAGCTTGGTTCTCAAGTCCTTCAGTTCAATAGTGCTTATGTCAAGTCCATCTATGAGAATTTTCCCATTTTCCGGCTGTACCAACCTAAACAAAGCACTTAATAATGTAGTCTTCCCACTTCCGGTTCTTCCAACAACTCCTACTCCGGTGCCTTCCACAAATGTGCAAGTGATTCCTTTAAGAACCAATGGAGCATTCGGACGATATCTTATCTTCTTATCACCAAGAACCAAACTATTAAAACAAAAATTATGAATTCAAGGTGAAAGGCCAAATTTATTACTACTTGTTTTTCTCTCATACCTTCAGGTCCTGCAACTCTATTCTTCCATGAGGTGGCCATGAGGAAGGAGGTCTCATGTCCTCTACAGTTGCAGGAGATTCTGGTGGTATATGCATGAATTGCTTGATCCTTTCAACAGATACAATGTGGTTTGACGAATTGCAGTGATACCGGGTCATAATCACTTGGATGGTATTCAAAGTAAGCGCATACGAAAGAGATAATCCCACGAACCTTTCCAACAGTGATAAATTTGCGTGATGAATATTGAATTAGAGAGGGTTTTTCCCTTTACACTTTAAAGAGTAAAATCAGCAATAAATTTGTGTATTTCTGCTACCTGGTAAGCGTTTGCCTGGTAGTAGAACAAGAAGAAGGACAGCCGACAGCAGAATCAGGTTCTGACGTGTCTCTACACGTAATATTAGCCACTCCATGGCAGCATTAGAATGAAAGAAAAGCCTTGCATCTGTGTCAATTAACATAAGATACTTTTTGAAGAACATATCCATAATGTTAAAAGCTCTAATAGTGACCACCCCTAGTGATGTTTCTGATGCCAAGTTCAGAATAGGTGCTTTAATTCCCTTGCAGTAGATAGATAATAACCCTAAGTATGAAAATACCATACAGGAAAGTCGCAAGGTTATTTGATATATGTATAGAAGGAATAACACAAGTAAATTAGCAACTCGAAAAGAGGTTCATTCACCTGAGTATATATTGCATCTGTAATTGCAGGGATGGCAACCACGACGACTGACCATGTGACAGAGGCCATCACCGCTATTATTGCAAGTAGACCAATTGTGGAAGCTGCGGGAAATGCAATGCCCAAAGGAAGATCAAAGTCCAATGTGCTCATGTCTGAGGAAACCTGTGATATATCAAGGAAAAAGCACGCTACTAAGGACAGTTTACTAGCTTTTCAAACTGAAACCAGCAGCATTTTAGCAGGTCATTATTAGAGTGATTGATGCAAGGGTCTACTTACCCGAGTATATATCCTCCCACCTGGTGTGGCGTCGAAGAAGAGCATGGGAGCTTTGAATAATGAAATACTGATACCTGAGAAGAAGGCTTTTGAAGCTTTTAATCCTAAAAGCGCTGCAAACAAAGACCTTAGATATACAAATGGAGTACTAGATTTTGAAATTCCTGTATAGACTCCAACTAAGATGCCATTGCTAATTTTAGGAAGGCGAGGAACCACTCACTAGATTCCTCAGTCTGGCATATATCAGAATTTATAGTTTCAATTTTCTTTATATTGCCGTAGTCTGAAGAGACACATTGATCTGTCACTGTATTTTTTATGAGCATTTACAAGTTGTTTGAAGGCAGTCAACTAGCAGTTCCTCATAGCTTCCTGATGAATTAGTCAAAACGGCTTTAAAAGACATCAAAATGCTTGAAACTAACACTTGTTGACACTAAGATTCCATGTGTTCTGAGGAAAATATTTTTTAAATAAATATATAATTTTTTATTTTTAATGTGAAACAATCACTATCTTTGCCGTCTTAATATTAATATAATCATCATTTTATAATTATTTATTATAATCCTTCATCATTAATACTATCATAACCACTATTTTATTATCGATATAGCTACTATGATCATTTTATTATAACCCTTTAATTAATATTATTACCGTAATCAATGTTGTCACCACCACTATCATTTTATTATTAAAATAATTATTATTTTATAATTATTATCATCATTATCACCATCACTTTAACAAGAATTATCATTCTATAACTAGTATTTTTATCATCAATATTGTTAATATCACAAATACTCCAACTATAATAATAATTATTATTAATCTTTCCATCATAATCATGTATCATAAAATATTACAGTTCTTTTTCATTTTATAACCATCATTGAGTGGGGCACTTCTTGTAACCACAAATCCAACGAAGAACACTGCAGAGGAAATTGTTGGTGACATCCGATACAAAACTGTGGTGGAGGACTTTCTAATTTGTGATTTTGCTAAGCATTCATATTCTGCACCTCTCGGCGAATCGATGGCTTCTTTCAATTTATCCTCCCATGATTGCAGCTGATCACTGCAGTGCTCCAAGACCAACAACCTTGAAAAAAATTCCAATGGCAAGAAAGAGTTGCAAAACGAGACTCCACGCCGTGTAAAACCACCACAATGTATGTAGTTCATGATCACACCGGCGGAGTGCCGCCTTCTTCCCATACCAGATAGTTGCAGCTGCTTTTGGTAGATCGCAACCATTATGAATATATTCCTGACAAATTATCAATGATCTTTAATCTATCTTAATATGAATATATTCATCCAAATATTAAGAGTCATCCACTTAGTGACCATCTTTCTAAAAAATTGTCCATGTCCTTTTGTCTAGATTCTTTTTCATAAGACTAATGTTAATTTGTTAAGTGAATAATTCCACTTGAATTAATAAAAATGTCGGCAAAGATTTTTCCATACAGGACTCTATCTAAAATTTATCTTTATGCTTAGAAGATTTAGGATTAATAGTTATTAATACTCTCTTTGATAATAATTATTTAAAGATCTATATCCTTAATATATGGAGTGTCCAAAAAATAGCTAACAATATATATTCATAAAAGATCTCTTACTATACAAAAGTGATTGTAGTAGAATTGACATGAGTTTCTCATTATGCAATGAATAAAATAAATGCACGTGATAGGCTTGCCGTAGGCCCTCTAATGTAAAGAGAAGAAAAAAAAACAAGAGAGATGCTTCTAGGTTTGCCAAAAGCCTTCCTGTGTAGAAGCAAAATTGAAAATAATAGTTTGCAGGCCTGTCTCGGACTTTCTAGACTCACGAGGATTCATTAAAGGCATTACTAAGATTTTGTTTGCAGTGAGATTTTTCATATAAAATATATCTATAAAAAAACCCTAGCTAGGTCTAAAAAGAATCATAATACTTTGTACAGCCTTCTAATTAAAAAAAAAAGCAAAATAAAATAAAACCACGTGTTAATGTTTTTTTTTTTGAATTAAAAAGAATTATTTGACTCGAGGAAATCGCTGGTGAAATAATTACTATTG
>JAAWWB010002076.1:0-25000 GCA_018804465.1 Populus tomentosa
TGTTTTTCAATTTGAGATTATAAAATAACTAAAAAAAGATATATATATATATATATTAATATTGATAGTTTTTAATTTAAATATTGTAAATTTAACTACTGCTAGTACATCATGAAATAAATAAAACGTTATATAAATTCATCCGACAAGGACTACAATTTCCATGGTTTTTTGAGTATGCAACAAAATCAGGTAAAATATCATTAGAAATAAAATTGGGATTACGATCAAATTCTATAAATACTATACTAACATGCGATCTCTTTCTAATTGATATAGTGTCATTGAATAATGTTAAAAATTAAAAAAATAATAATTTTTTTTACTGGATCAGACTCGATCCAATATATTTAATTTCAAGTTGGACTTAGAGGTTGTTCTGTAATGTGACCGTGGGTGAGGTTCGCCCGTATCCACATATATTACCGTTTGGTTAAAGAAAAAACATAGGTTGATGCTGGTAGGACCCACCAAAAACATGGTTGTGCTGCAGGTTTTGTAGAAGCATAATTTTACTGCTTCTCGTGGGGAGGAACCACTAAACAGTGGAGCCACGCTTCACTGTTTCACTGTTGCACTATTCACGTGAACATTTTTTTTTTTAGATTAAAAAGCAATAGTTAAATCTATAATATTTAGATTAAAAATCATGAATATTAATATATATTTTTTAAAATTATTTTATAACTTCAATTTTAAAAGCATTCTTAACTAAACACATTAAACTACTTTTTGTTCAATCTTAATTTCAACTATAATTTTAATCAAATATATATTTTTTCAAACCAACCTTAACTAAAAATACCTTTTATAAAATAATTTTTTTCAAATTATAATCATAACAACTACTATAATATCAAACACATCTTAAAAATAACCATTAACCATGAATACGCCGAACCGTGCAAAGTCAGTTTTTAATTTACTTTTTAGTTAACAGTGCAAAGTGAAACTCACTTTGCATTATTCTGCAGAGTGAATTATTTGCATATAGAGACTGAACGCCGACAGAAACAGCAAATTTTTGCTCTGTTTTTAACAAAACATAATAATCATCCTCGTACGCAGCCGCAGATCTGCTTGCTTTTGCCTTCAATGTACCCAGCTAATTATGCTGCGCTGATGGAGACCACTGCCATCTCCCAATGTACCCAAACATCATAATAAACGCTTTGTCATCGAGGATCGATAAAACACTTCCAGCAGCAAAAAGCTAATGAGCCTTAATATTTTTAATATATAATAAAATTAAAAAAAATATTATCAAATATAAAATTCTATTTAAACTAATTTTTTTAAAATAAATATTAAAAAAATAACACACTAAAAAAAAAATTCACACAAACAAGTAAACAATGTAAAAAAATTGCATTGTTCACTATTTTTTAAATAAACAATATATACTATACACTGTTTATGTTAATTGCACTATTTAATGTGCAATTAAAATGAACAGTGAAAAACAAAAAGAAATGATTGTTTTTTTTGTGTGTTTCTAACGCAAAGATTAAGTGGGGCCCAATGAATAATAAATTAATTTTTTTTTAACTAAACAGCTGCGAACTGTGTTTTAAATAAAATGCAGTCCCAGCTGTAGAGCCAAACAGGCTCTTAATTAATATTATCCTATGTAGAGTTAATTTTCCTTTTTTATGCTCCACCATCAACTTGGGAGTCGTTTTTTACTACACTGTCTGCTTTTGTTTCTAAGTTCATTTGCCTTGCTCTTGGTTTTATTGTTCTAAGCTATTTAAGGGTTTAAATATGAAGAATTGGTTAAGCTTATTCACGACGAAAAAATAAGGCATTGTTTGGTGAGCAGGCAGCTTTTGCTGCCCCATTCTCGTTTGTCTTTTTCTTTTTTTTCTCTACTCTATTTTCGTTGTTGTTTTTTTTTTATTGTTTTTTTATTTTTTTATTTTTATCTTGATAAATGACACTTACAATGTTGAAGAAGCTTTGCTTGTCTCCTTCGCAAAAGTTTCTTCATCAGTTGCCTTCCCCCCTCCCAACGACTGTTTTGAGCTTGCTTAAAAACATGCTATGCTAGCACTCTACCAGTGTTGATGTGGATCTTAGCATTTGCTTTAGCTTCTAAAATGCTTAATTTATTCACTGGCAAGTTCCCCATATCCATTTTCTTCTCAATCATTACTCAATTAACATTGCATTAAAGCATGAGAGTCTCTACTCTGCTCTCACAACTCCCCTCCTGGAAGGAACAAGTCTCGCCAAAAAAAAAAAAAAAACTTTCAACTTTTTATATTAATTTGTTTTTTTATTAATGTCGTTATTCAAGTTAATTTACACGCAATTCGATTAATATTATTATTTTTTTCTTGCACCGTGGCTTGAAACCAATTCATCACATAATTTGAATTGAGTCCCGTAATGGAGCATGGACAACATATCAAATAAAGATTAATAAATATAAATCTAAAATAAAAAGTTAACATTGGTACAAATAAAATAAAATAAATCTAATAAAAAAATTAAAAATATAATGATAAAAAATCTTTTAACCATTGTAGGGTAGCTGCCTCTCAACATTTCTTGAAAAAGATTAGGTAATGTTTAAAGTTACGGTTGAATCAGTTTTTTATTAAATTGTTTTTTTAAACATTGCTTAAAATTACATATATTTATAGTGTTTTGGATCATTTTGTTGTGTTGATATTAAAAATAAATAAAAATATTATTTTAATACATTTTAAAATAAATTGTTTTTTTTTTTGAAAATCAATTCCTACCATTTTCCCAAATAAACTCTAAAATTATTTTAAACATTTAAAAAAAAAATCTTTATTATTTTAAGTTGTTGTTTATATTGGCAAAAATATAAAGTATAATTTTTTGGATCAAATTATATTTTTTTGGATCAAGTTATATCATGTACGTGGTTTCTTCTCCATCACGTCCCCCTTTTTTTTTTTTGACTTTTTTTCATTTCAGATCACATTTTCTTATTTATCACTTAAAAAAAAATAAAAACCAGATCAATAAAAAAAAAAAAAAAAGAGAGAGAACATGGTACAAATATCATATCAGTCGAATCCATCCTTTTCAAGAAGATAAAGTTAAGCTTCAAAGCAAGCTTGACATGACAATAACCAAAATTTTGAGACAAAGATTACACGTGATCAAACCCTCCACCTAATACATATAGAGAGACGCGAATAAAAAGTGTGGAACATCCTTTGAAACTTGATTAATTTTTTTGATAAATGAATAATTTAATAAAAAACTAAAATATAAAATTCTTCCACCATCACAAAATAAGATGCAACAATCAATACACATTCCAACTTTAAAAAAATATTTTATAAAAAATAATATTCATACTTAAAATTAAATAAAGACTAAATGACTTAATGGGTTAACATCTACCCAAATTAAATTAAGGTCCAAAACAAGAAAAATAATAATTTTATAAAATTGAATAAGATCTGATCAAGCTTCCTTGAAATTTATCTTGACTCAAATACTTTAATAAACTTATTGGATGCATCTTTAAGCTTATTTGCCATTAATCGTTGTTATAATTTAATTTTTAAATTTTCCCCAAAATTATCCCTTTTTTTAAATTAAAAAAAAAATTGATAACTTGACGAGAATAGGTTGAGAAGGTTTTGAAATGCATGAAAGAACCAAACTAAGGTTTTTGACAAAAATCAAGAACTCAATTATATCTAAGTTTAAAAACTAATGTAGATATAAGGTTAAATTAAATAATTATTAGAAGGATTTGCATAAAATATATCTTTACTTTATTTATTATTATTATCGATTAAAAAACCTGTTAGAGTTTTTCACAAACCCGTTAACATAATTGAACCAATGACATTTACGTCACATTTTTATAATGAATAATGCTATTTTTATATAAGTATTTTATAGAATTTACATACCAACAAAAAAAACCCACTATTAGATTTATAACTAAATCCACAAATTTAATGCATATGAGATGCTCATCCAGAGAAATCATTTCAAGCCAACAGGAGAGTAGACATTTCCACGAAATTCACAATTTAGAGTTGAATTAGTTACATGACCCGCGCGATGTCATGGATCAGTTATTTTTATATTTTTTAAAAAGTTAAAATCTAAAAGTATTTAGGTTTTTGTCGCACCCGACATCGCGGCGGCTCACAAAAAAAATAATTCTCTTGAATAACGAAGAAAGAATAGATATCTGACATCTGGTTCTTTAGGGGAAAAGGTCTTGTTTGAAGAGTCGTCACCTAGTATTATGGTCACTAGGAACCCTAACTGGTCAACAGAGATTCTATGGCTCGGGATTGATTACGTAAAAGGGAAGATATTATCACCCCTTAAACGTTCTGCCTGAGGCAGACTGCATTGCTGGTTTTGTCTTAAATTGCCAAATATTTATTAATTTATGCTATGATGATTTGTTTATAATATTCCTGACTCTGGCGCCAGTGAATATTCAAGCTCGAATAATTCCAACTTTGGCGTTGGTAAAAATTCGTAGCTAAAAAAACAATTAGATCAATATTCTTTATTTCCTACTTTAGCACCAGTGAACAAATAAATAAAAATAAATTTATTTTTATGCATGCATATATTTTTTTATTTTTTCTAGCTAAATAAAATAAAATACAACGAATTAAAATAATATAAATTTAAACCGGTATTTTTATTCTTGACTCTGGCGCCAGTGAATAAACCAATAAATTTACATTATTTTTATTCATGATACACATTTTTTATTTTTTCTACCTTTTTTATTTTTCTGTTTTCTTTTTTGGGAAAATTAAAGTGACCTGGCTGAGCAAAAGCAACACGCGTGCGACAAGCCACGCGTGTTGCTGCACTGTGCAAGTGAATTAAAATTCACTTGCACAGTGCAAATGCTAATCAACCGAAATAATGCAAGAAGAAAAGGTTACTGACCTGGTCTGCTGAGCGCCTTTCTCCTTCGCCCTGCTTCGTTCTTGTTATTCTGCGAATGGTTCGTTCCCGTGCTCCTCGGTGTTTTCTCCTTTGTTCTTTTCTCCGGTTTCGGAAACGCCGAAGGTAGTAGCAACGGTCTCGGTGACTTTCCTCTGCCCGTGTTCTTTTTTTTGTGTGTCTCCTGGGTTTCCCAGTCCAGTGCGCTTCCCTCTGTTCGTTCTCCCTGTTTCGTTACCTGCCTCTCCGTTTTTGTCTCCGGTTCTCGGCCGCTGTTCCCTCTGGTTTCGGTCGCTGTTTCGTCCTCCTGTGGTTTTTCTTTTTTTGAGATCGTGTTTGGAAAGAAAGCTTTCGGTCTGTGCTTTCCAATTGGGGTTCTGTTTCTTCCCCGTCCTTTTCGTCTGGGTTTTTCCTCCCCTCAGCCCCTCGGTTCTGTCATCCCTGCACCAGTTTTTCTGCCCCTGTTCGTGGCTCTTTTTCCTTGTCTTCCCCCCTTTTCGGTTCTGTGATTCAACCCTCTCCCTGTGCGCATCCCTTCTCTGGTTTCTTATAGTCGGCGAATGGCATGCGTTTCCATTGGTAATGAAGACTCAAAACCATTTATTGCAGGAGCAGTGATGGCAGGGGCGTCCGTTTCTCTGGTTTGGTGAGCGGAAGAAGACGAACAGTTCCCCTGAAACGACGCCGTTTTCATGTTTAATGATTATTTGCGTTTTGGCCCTTGAAGTTTTAAACGTTTTGTCATTAAACCCCTGGTTTAAACTGTAATTGGCCCCCTGCATTTGCGCGCCATTTTCGATGTAATCCTTGGATTTTAATTTGTTGCAATCGTGCCCCAATTAAACTCCAAACTTTAATATTTCTTCAATTAAGTCCCTGATTTCATTAATTTAATTAAATCTAAAGTCCAATTAAGTCTAAAACTTATCAATTCTTCAATTAAGCCCCTGATTGGATTAATTAAATTAATTCTAAGCTTAATTAAGTCTCAAAACTTATCAATTCTCCAATTAAATCCTTGATTGGATGAATTAAATTAATTTCAAGCTTAATTAAGTCTAAAAATTTATCAATTCTCCAATTAAACCCTTAATTGGATTAATTAAATTAATTCCAAAGCTTAATTAAATTAATTCCAAAGTTTAATTAAACCCCAAAACTTCCAATCATATTGCCTTTAACCCAAATTTTAATTCATTCTTCATTTATTTCATTTTACTTGTTTTTTCCATCATCATTATTATTATTATTATTATTTCATCATTTTTTTTATCCTTTTTAGAAAATAAAATAATAATAATAATAATTAAAATAAAATGGTCAAAAATTGAGTTATGACAGTTTTTATGAAAAGTTATATCTAAAAGTCTTAGATTTGATTTCAATGCCTAATCTAAAAGTAATATTAATAATAATAACATTAAACTTGCATTATCCAAATTTAAGTGGATTTAGCTGCAATACCATACCCAATAGCTTTGGATGTAAGTCTGGCTGCAAAGTCGTGTAATAAAAGTGTAATAGTTAAATAGATTAATTAAAAAGAAAAATAAAGAAAAAAACCAACAGGAAGAAAAAAAAACTAATAAAGAAAAAGAAAAACAAATATGCAGTAACTGGGTTAACCATTCAAACCAAGTTAACCCGTCAAACCTTGAATTCACGTCGTAAAGTTTAATAACTAAATAGGAAAAAATAAATTAATGAGTTAACCTAGAATTAATTGGACTAACTCGTTAAACCAGGTTACCTCTTTAAACCCAAAATCCGTGTCATAAAAGTTTGATAACTAATAGAAAAAAAATTTAACATTAACAATTTCAATTTAACGAAAAAAATTAATTAAAAAAAAAAACAAAATGCATCAACCTTTTCACTGTGGACTACACTATGCATTCCATAGTTAAAGGCATAAAAAAAATAATAATAAAGGCATCAGCCGAGAACTACATAGAAATTTTTTTAATATTAATGAACTAAATTAAATAAAAAAAATTAATAAAAAAATAGAAGAAACAAAACTAAATAGAAAAAAATTTAACATTAACAAACTAAAGTAAACGAAAAAAATAATTAAAAAGAAAAAAAATCCAGGTTAACTCGTTAAACCCGGGATCCATATCATGAATGTCTGGAAACTAAATAAAAAAAAATGAACATTAACAAACTAAACTAAACGAAAAAAAATTAATTAAAAAGAAAAAATGAAAAAAAAAAATTCGGGTTAACTCGTCAAACAATTTTAGCCCGTTAAATCTAGGATCCATGTAATGAAAGTCTGATAACTAAAAAAAAAAAAAAATTAACATTAACAAACTAAATTAAACGAAATTTTTTTATTAAAATAAAAAACAAAAAAATTGACAGGTCAGCCCAAAATTAACTGAGTTAACCTATGAAACCCGGAATATGTGTCATAAAATCTGAGAACTAAATATAAAAAAATTTAACATTAACAAACTAAATAAATTAAAAAAAGGACAAAAAAATATTCTTGATTAACTTGTCAAATCAAGTTAACCCGTTAAATTCGGGTATAGTGTCATGAAAGCCTGATAACTAAACAAAAAAAATTAATATTAACAAACTAAATTAAAAAAAAATTATTAAAAGAAAAAAAACAAAGAAATAAGAAAAAATAATCCTGAAAGGTATAAAATAAAAGAAAAAAAAACAGCTAAAAACAAAAAATCTAAAACTAAAGCATAGTGTTTTAGTGCGGATTGTACACAAAGTGCGGATTGTACTATGTAGTCCAAATAAAACACTAATGTGTTTTACTATATACTAGTTACATGCCCCACGTGATGCTGCAGGTCAATTATTTTTTGCATTTTAAAAATAGCCAAGATCTAAAAGTGTTAGGTTTTTTTGGTAAAGTTATACCCAAAAGTCTCAGTTTTGGTTGCATCGCCTGATCCAAGAGTAATGTTTATAATATTAATAATAACATTAAACTTGGGTTAACTCTTATCATAAAAGTGTCTGGACTACAATACCAGATCCAATAGCATTGGACGTGGGTCTGGCTGCAAGGTCGTGTCATAAAAGTGTGATAATTAAATAGATTAGTTAAAAAAAAAACTAACAGGAAGAAAAAAACTAATGAAAAAAAAAAGAAAAACAAATATGCATTAATTGGGTTAACCTTTCAAACCAGGTTAACCCGTCATACCTTGAATTCGCATCATGAAAGTTTGATAATTAAAAAAAAAACAAATTAATGGGTTAACCCAGAATTAACTGGATAACTCGTCAAACTAGGTTAACCTGTCAAACCCGGAATCCGTGTAATGAAAGTTTGATAACTAAATAGAAAAAAATTTAACATTAACAATTTAAATTAAACAAAAAAATTAATTAAAAAAAAACAAAAGGCATAAAAAAAAACTAAAGGCATCAACAAAAAACTACTTAGAAAAAATTTTAATATTAATAAACTAAATTAATTAAATAAATTTAATTAAAAAGAAAAAATAAAATAAAAACCTCTAAGAAGAAAAAACATACTAAATAGAAAGAAATTTAACATTAACAAACTAAACGAAACGAAAAAAAATAATTAAAAAAAAAATTCAGGTTAACTCGTCAAACCAAGTTAACCTGTTAAACCCGAGATCCGTGTCATGAATTTTTGGTAACTAAATAAAAAAAAAGTGAACATTAACAAACTAAACTAAACAAAAAAAAATTAATTAAAAAGAAAAAAAAATCTGGGTTAACTCGTCAAACATGCTAACCCGTTAAACCTAGGAACTGTGTCATAAAAGTCTGATAACTAAATAAAAAAAAATTTAACATTAACAAACTAAATTAAACAAAAACATTTATGAAAATAATAATAATAAAAATTGACGGGTCAACCTGGAATTAACTGGGTTCGCCCGTGAAACCATGTTAACCCGTGAAACTTGGGATATGTGTCATGAAAGTCTAATAACTAAATAGAAAGAAATTTAACATTAATAAACTAAACTAAACGAAAAAAAATTAATTAAAAAGCCAAAAAAATATTCTATTTTAACTTGTCAAACCAAGTTAACCTGTTAAATCCGGTAAATGTGTCATGAAAGATTGACAACTAAATAAAAAAATTAAACATTAATAAACTAAATTAAACAAAAAATTTTTGTTGAAAAAAAAACAAAGGAAGAAGTAAAAACAAATCCCAACAAACACAAAAAAAAACAGCTAAAAAAACTAAGACAACTTAAAAAAAAAAAAAACACCTAAGGAATCAGTGTTTGATTGTGAAAATGAAAAAAATAATTAAAAATAAAAACCAGAAAAAAAAATCTGAGTTAACCCATTAAACCTGGAATGCGTGTTATAAAAGTTTGAGATAGAAAAAAAATTTAACATTAATAAAATTTTTATTTTTAAAATATCCATTAAAAAAACAAAGAAAAAATGAAGAAAAAGAAAAGCAAAAATTAAAAAAAAAAATCTGAATTAATTGGGTTAACCCTCAAACTAAGTTAACCCGACAAACCAGGGATTTGCGTCATGAAAGTTTGATAACTACATAGAAAAAAAAATTGACGGGTCAACCCATAATTAATTTGGTTAACCTATGAAACCAGAAAAAAAAATCTAGGTTAACTCATTAAACTTGGAATGCGTGTTATAAAAGTTTGAGATACAAAAAAAATTTAACATTAATTTTTTTTTTAAATATCCATTAAACAAAAACAAAGAAAAAATGAAGAAAGAAAAAAAAAAGTAAAAAAAAAAAGACAGCTCAATTAAAAAAGCAATGAAAAAATAGACTTTAAAAAAAAAGCAAAAAGCAAAAAGTACAAAAAAAAAGCAGGGATTAATATTTTACTGTGGACTGCACTAAAATATCTATTAAACAAAAACAAAGAAAAAATGTTTTTTAAAAAATAAAAAGCAAAAAGTAAAAAAAAAAACAAAAAAAAAATAGCTCAATTAAAAAAAACAATGAAAAATTAGACTTAAAAAAAAATAAAAAGCAAAAAGTAAAAAAAAAAAAAACAGTACACAGTAAACACTGAAACTATTTATAATTATAAAATTATAATATAATAATCCTCAGCATAGGTGGGACCACGTAAAAGAGATGACCGGGCAATAGCAGGTGCTCGTGTTTGTAGGAACTGAGAACAACGAGTCCATTTGCGTGAGCTTTTGGCCTCCTATTTTCCTGAAGCCGTCGTACCAGATGAGGGTCGCCTAAAGATGATGTTGCTCGAAATTTATTATCTTAATTAATACTACCAACCAAAGCTTGTCGAGAAATATTAATGGAGACATTAATTCGGTGAGGGGATACAATAAGCAATAGACAGAGGACACGAGTGTTGCTGTTGGCCGATTAATAAAAAATACAGATAGATATTGAAAGGCAGTTGAAAGTGTCTCATCCACGTTAATGTGAATTTAGGTAACTGTAACATCTAGATGTTTTAGGTTTAAAAACTATACAAGATTTAAATTATTTAAATTTAACAAATATATCAGACCGACAAATAACACGAGTACAATACAGATAGATATTATAATGGTAGTTGAAAGTGTCAAATCGATGTTAATGTTAATTTAAATAACAATAAAATCTAAATATTTTAGGTTTGACAACAATTTCAGATCTAAGTTATCCGAATCTAGTAAATATATCAAATCCATATAAAAGCGCCTGGGTCTTATGATAATGTCAGATCCAGGCACCTGGACCTCACAAGGCGATGAAAAATCTCAAATAAACATTCAAAGTTTGCTCGATCAATAAAACTAATTTACCCTTACATGTGTTAATAAATAAATAAATAAATAAATATTAATAACAAATAAATAAATAAATAAATACTAAAATGAGAACCCAACCAGTTGTTCTAGGTTGATGTAAAATAGAAGCTTGATTTGCCTTCGTACCATTCTCAAGTTCTCTAGTTATTATTAATTCAAAATGATGTTTGGAAAAAGTAGAAATAAAATTCACAAAATCATTCAATATTAAAATTCTAGATCAGAGCTCAATCAAAAAACACAATTATCAACAAATTTAATGTTCAAGGATGAAATCAGAAAAAAAAATGAATTTATAAAATTTGTCAAAATAAGAAAAATAACAACCAAAAGAATACATATTAAATTTGATAGGAAAAAAAACTCAATGAGAATGAAATTGTAAAAACAATCAATTTAATTTAGCTTGTAGCTCGTGAAATTCTAGACTTGAGCTAAATAAAAAAGCTCAATTCTCAATTAATTTAATGTTCAAAGGTGAAATTGGGGAAAACAAATCAATTTAATTTTTTTTCAAAGTAAAAAATATCAATCAAAAGAAAAAGGATGAAATTTGATAGAAAAAACTTAATAAGGATAAAATTGAAAAAAACCAATTTAAAATAATTACCCTAAATAAAACAAACAACAATTAAAATAATGATGACCAAATTTGAAAGGTTAAAAAAATTAAAGGGGAAAGAAATTGAAAAATAATTATAACTCTATAAATTATTCAAAATAAAATAAATAATAATCAAAAGAAAAAAGACTAAATCTTAGTATAAACAAATTGAATGAGATGTTTTGAAATTTTTAAGGGGTAGCGTGAAAATCAAGGTAAAGAGAGAAAAAAAAGAAGAAATGATCATCGATTCTAAACCAGAGGGCTATTTGGAACATGGGGCTCCTTTTAAAGGAAGGGACATCGAAATGATTCGAACACTACTGCAGAAGGTGGTGTTTGGTGATCGCATGAGGCTTGCTTATTAGCTAGAGCTTGCTACACACATGCTAGAAAGTTTTTTTTAATAATATTTAATATATGATCATATACAATAATGAGCATGAATAACCTAAATATTAACAAAAAGAAAGCCATGGTAAAAGGGCCAAGAAACCCCTACAAGAGAGTTTAATTAATTTTGTCTTTAAGGGTAATAAAATAATTTTACTATTTTGAAAATATAAAAAGACCAAAATGCTCTTGTTTGAAAGATAACCTATATTTTTTTTTTAGGGTTAAATTAGTAATTTTATTATGCAAAAGAAAAGGAAAAAGAAAAAGAAATGATTAACTAGCTCTGTATAATTTGTAAAAGATAATTATATCATGGTGAGAAAAACCACTTTATTTCTAATACCTAGTTTAAAGGTTTGATATCTCAAGGACAATCAACATTATTACACTATTACAATGAATTGTTTTTTATATCTTGTTACACGACAATTTCTCTTTTAGCTTTACATTTTTTATTATAAAAAATTGTTTTTTTATTATAATAACAATATATTACACACAATTATATTGAACTAGCTATGTGACCCATATTTTGTCATAGGTCAAATATTTTTATATATTTTTTAAAAACTTAGGTTTTTTCAACACATTTTGATAATTCAAAAAATATAACAAATCAAAAAGTTTATGAACACATGTAATCAAATAAACTAAGAATTATGTGCGTGAATAAATCAATAAAAAATCATTAATGATATCTAAAAATAAAACTTGAAAAACTTAGAGACAAATGTAGATCAAGATATTGAATCTTGAAAAATAAGATATTAAATTGATTGAATAAAATAAAAAGAAAAAAAAATATGTAAGGCTACACATATTAAGAATATCGTATAAAAATAAATATTTTTTATTTTCAAAACACATAGTTTATTTATATAAAAGATAAAAACAAAACCATAGATGAACCAGGAAAACCACTTCAAAAATTAAAAGATAAAAATAAAACCATAGATGAACCAGAAAAACCACTTCAAAAATTAAACACTGAATAAAAAAATCAATATGTTTTAAAAGAGACCGCCGAACAAAATAAAAGAGATGAGATTTTGTCTACTTGTTTTTTGTTTTTAGTTTTTTAACTGGCCACATAACTTTATTTCTTTTCAATTGCATTCTTTAAAGTTATATTTTCAAGGCAATCATAGTTATTAAACCCGGCTTGGGGGTTGACCCAGTCAAAGGGGCCAGATCCCAGGTTATACTGGTTGACTCAGGTTAACCTGAAAAAAGTGAAAAAATATATTTGTGGTTTTAATATTTTATATGAAAAAAATTAAGAAACAATCCATGTTAATATATGCTATACATGTTATAAACAATTAAGTTTAAAAGATTATTTCAAAAGATTTTTTTATTCCTCATTGAAAAAACATAACTTTTTTCTTGTGAACACACACACACACATGTTAAAGGGCTTCAAATCTCAAATTGAAAAAAAAAAAACACATTCTTCAAGTATTTATATAGTGAACTTTGAAATGAGTTAGTGATCAACTGAAAAATATGAAAAAAGAGGGGTCTCGAGATAGGAGAAAGAACACATTTGAAAAAAAGGGACTATACTGGGTTTTTTCCAGGTCACCCAAGTTTCAAGTCGACCTAGAGGGTCAACCGGTTTACTCCCAGCCAATTGCAGGCCTAGATTTTGAATGAAAGAGACTCGACCAAGGCGGGTCACTCGAAAAAAATTTAGAAAAATATTTGATGTTTTATTATTTTATATGAAAAAATTAAGAAACAATCAATGTGAATATAGACTATACATGTTGTAAATAATTAAATTTAAAAGATTATTTGAAAATGATTTTTTTCTCATATTGAAAAGATACTATTTTATTATTATAAGTTAAAGTATTTAAACAAAAAAGGTTTATTTTTTCACATTGAAAAAATATAACTTTTTTCTAGTTGAACATAGAGTGTATTTACTAAAGAGCTTCAATTCTTACATTGAAAAAATAAAATATTTTTCTATATTTATATAGTGAATTTTGAAATGAGTTAGTAACCAACTGAAAAATTTAAAAAAAAGAAGGTTCCTTGGGTAGAAGAAAAAACATATTTATAAAAAACAAAAAAAAGGTTTCTACTGGGTTTTTGCGAGGTTACCCAAGTTTCGAGTTGACCCTGCGAGTCGATTGGTTTATTTCAAGTCAATTTCAGGCCCGAATTTTGAATGAAACAGACCCGATCAATGCTACTAGGTTCTACTGGCAATAAGGCTCAATACCACTGAATCCTGCTAGGCAACAGGGCCCAACACTATCTTTTTGGGTCTTGCTACCAGCATGACCTAATAATATTTTAGCATAATTTTATTACTTGTAAGTTCAACATAATAATATGAATTAATTTTTATTTTCTTGGTTTGATTTTGAACCCATGTATTAATATATTTTGGTTTAAATTATTGTTTTATTTGTGATAGACCCTCATTTTCTATCATGTCTGCTAGCTGTGAAGCCATAATCTAACACATTTTGAGAGCGATTTAAGTTTGGCTTCCAAGTTAGATCCAACATCTTTTGAGAGCGATTTGAATCTATCTGTCAAGTTAGGCCCAACAGTTTTTGGCACAAAAAATAAAAAAAACAACGCCTTTAATATCACTTTTTGACTAAAAACAGAAAAAGTAACACCTTATAGTATTACAGTGTTGTCTATAATATAAACACTATATGTTTTCAGTATGATCGATAGTTCAATGAATCTATATCTACAATAAATATATAATATTTTTTTTCATATATTTTAAAATATAATATAATTCATGATTGAAGTGAAAAAAACAAAACCCAAGCTTTCAATTGAGGAACTTGTACCAATGAGCTTAATAAATTGAATCTTGCGTGGCTTTACAAATATGGTGGACCAATCTATTTTGCTTTAGGAGAACCGTGCAAAATATAATTGTACAAGAGTGCATTACAAAGAATTTTTTTTTGCTAGATGGCACCTTCTCTCACTTTTTATTTTATTTACGTGGGTGTCCGGCCAGCTTGCGCGCACCACGACTAATCCCATAGCTCACTGAACATCCTGCAAATCCAGTAAGCATGTAAAACACCGCGAAGATGACAAACATACACACTGAGACTTGAATCCAGGATGCAAAGGCAAGTCACCTTCTCATTCATGAAGGTGGTTGTTGGACAGGGTACACAATCGAAGCCTCACACATTAAAATAATAATAATAATAAACAAATAAACCCCTTCCAGCTCAAACTGAGTAAATTATAAATTATTCCCTATATATTTTAAAGAAACAAATTAATTAATCTCTCTTTTTTAATTATTTAATCACTTATCATTGTTACTCATGTTTAATTTCATATTAATTTATTTAAAAATATCTAATTTTTTCATCAATCTTTCCATAATATCCATTTTTTTTAATTTTTTTATTAAAAAATAATTTAGAAAATAACATAAAATAGATAAAAAAACTAAAAAAATAGTTTTTTAAGAAGAGAACTAATTAATTTATTTTCCAAAATTAAAAAGATTAATTTATAATTTACTCAGCTCTAATTTGATCGAGCAGCAGTACTGTTATTACAAAAACATTACTCATCGTCTATATAAACACAGGCACGTCTCCATTACAAGTGAGGAAACAAAGATAAGTAGTAGCAGTGAAGTGATGGCTTCCCGGCCCGGAATTCTCACAGACTGGCCATGGAAACCTCTTGGAAGCTTTAAGGTGATATGGAAATCCCTTCCATCTCTCTTTCTCGCTCTTTTCTTCTCGTTTTCGTGGAAACAACGTTAATGGATCAGTCTATATATATTAACCCAAAAATAATAATATATATTAACTATATATCTTTGTTTTGTTTGTGTGTTTAAATATTGCAGCATGTAATATTGGCTCCTTGTGTCATTCACAACATCTACGCCTTCATGGTTAAAGATGAAAAAGATCTCTTCAGCTTTCTCATTTTCCCACTTCTGTTGTGGAGAACGCTTCACAACCAGTTATGGATCAGTCTATCCCGTTACAGAACAGCCAAAGGAGATAACAGGATTATTGACAAAGGCATTGAATTTGAACAAGTTGATAGAGAAAGCAACTGGTATTTGTATAATCAAATATTACACACACACACACACACACACACTTTTTCAGTAATTTCTTGCATTAATTTCCACTGTAGCGCTTGTGAGTTTTTTGATACTTGGATTTTCTGGTTGGATATCTGCAGGGATGACCAAATATTGTTCAATGGAATTTTAATGTACGTTGGTAGCAAAATAATTCCAGGAGCTAGCAATCTCCCCATGTGGAGGTTAGATGGTGTAATTTTAACAGCTCTGATTCATATGGGTCCGGTGGAATTTCTGTATTATTGGCTTCATCGACTTCTTCATCACCACTATCTCTACTCTCGCTATCATTCCCATCACCATTCCTCCATTGTCACAGAGCCCATTACTTGTAAGTCTCCCTCCAAACACCCCCCGGCCCCCATGTATATATGGTGTTGGAGGCTTACAAGTTATTTAAGAATGTCAAAGTGAACAATTAATCTCTTAAGTACTCCTTAAGAAGAATGACACACATTTATATACGGTGTAGTGCATTTGAATTATTAATAATCTGTGTGATCGTTAATAAACTTAGTTTAATTGACCTTTCATAGAAGGTTTTAAGTTCGAGTATTTTTACAATAACGGAAGAAAAATCTTGAGCATACCATTCTCCATTACTATTAGCAATACATGATGATGATATACAGCAAGTGTAATTATTTGACATTTTCTTTCTGGAAATCTGCATCGCAGCTGTGATTCATCCATTCGCCGAGCACATATCCTACTCCATGCTATTCGCAATACCTTTGATAACGACTGTTGTGTCGGGGACAGCCTCTTTAACATCCTTTGCTGGTTATATCACATACATCGACTTGATGAACAACATGGGTCACTGCAACTTTGAACTCATTCCCAGATGGCTCTTCATCATTTCCCCCCCTCTCAAGTACCTCATGTACACCCCATCGTAAGTCTAGATGTATCTCAGTTGATTTTTTTGCATTTTCAATAATTAATTCTCACCAGTATCCTCTTCGTTTTATTAATGGGATTTCTTCCAAACTTATGAACAAAAAGCAGGAAAATGATTCACCAAATTTTACATAAAAAGAAGATGAAAGGAATATACAGTCGTCTATGGAAAATACTCTGTTTATTATAATTCATGCACTAGCAGTGCACTAAAAGTGCATTATTGCAGGAAAATGATTCACCAAATTTTAGTGTCGTTTTGTGATTTTATACCGTATTTTAATAGCTTTGACGCGTACGTTTCACGTTTTCCACTATATTTTAATGCACTAACAGTGCATTATTGCGTTGTCTATTAATCAGTGTTCAAAACAATATCTGATTAGCGCGAATGCATGATTTAACATTTGATGCAGCTGCAAGTTCCAACTCTCTTCACCGAATCCAGTTTAGAAGTAGTTACTCCCTCTATGATGGACTAATTGACACTTGATATGGCTGCAGGTACCACTCTCTTCACCACACTCAATTCAGAACCAATTACTCACTATTCATGCCCATCTATGATTACATCTATGGCACAATGGACGCGTCTTCTGTTACCCTCTATGAAGATTCGCTCAAGAGACCCGAGGAAGCCCCTGATGTAGTGCATCTAACTCATCTCACCACACCAGATTCCATCTATCATTCACGGCTAGGACTTGCCTACTTGGCTTCCAACCCTCAGAAATCGAAATGGTATCTATGGTTAATGTGGCCGGTGACACTGTGGACCATGATGTTAACTTGGATTTATGGACGCGCTTTTGTTGTCGAGAGGAATCGCTTCCACAAACTCAGATTACAGACATGGACTATACCAAAATACAATATTCAAGTAATAAAGAAGGATATTTCTTTGTCATTGATTAATCAAGGGCGTTCAGTTTAATCTGTCCTCCTTAATTTGCTTATCTAATTTTTGGCAGTACAAGTTGCGATGGCAAAAAGTATCCATAAATACCTTGATTGAAGAAGCTGTACTTGAAGCTGAGGAAAAAGGTGTTAAAGTGTTAAGTCTCGGTCTCTTGAATCAGGTAAGCACGTCACGGCTAAAATATAATGCATTCTAGGAAAAACAAAAAAACAAAAAAAACAGTTGTGGTCGGTTACTTAAGAACGGCCATTAATTACTAGATGCAATGTAGTTGAGTTTATAGGTTTTTTTTTTTTTTTTTAAATTTCCCATATTTCATGGATACGATACATCATAGATCAAGAGATAAAACTAATGACATTTGACAATCAAATGTTTGTTAATTATATCTTCATCATGTTCAAACATAAATTATGCAGGGAGAGGAGCTTAATAGGTATGGTGAACTTTATGTGCAAAGGCATCCCAGGCTCAAAACGAAGGTGGTGGATGGAAGCAGCCTAGCCGTTGCTGCAGTGCTCAACAGCATACCTAAAGGAACAACACAAGTGCTTCATAGAGGCAATCTCTCTAAGGTTGCCTATGATGTTGCTTTAAATCTCTGCCGGAGGGGAATCCAGGTATTGTTGTTGTCTCCTGGGCAAATAGGCACAGGTTGTCACTTGCTTCAATTTGACAGTAATTTATTCAAATTGATCGTATAGGCAAATTAATTTATGGCCATGTTTTAATTTATAATTCCTAATTATTACGATCATTTTCACTGTTTTTTTAGGTAGTTGTTCCATGTGAGGATGATTACCAGAAGCTTAAAAAATCCTTCGGCATCACATCTGATCAGAACAATCTGATTCTTTCAAAGAGTTATTCAACAAAGGTACGCTATAATACAGATATGCTTTCTTTAGCCACCAAGGAATTAGAAATCAAATTTTTTTGTCAAAAATAAAATAAAATTACAACTTAAATTATTTAAGTAGCATATATATATATATATATATATATATTGACATTTCTAATATCATAATACACTTTGTTGTGTAGACGTGGTTAGTTGGGGATGGATTGAAAGAAGAGGACCAAAAGAAGGCAGCAGAAGGAACATTATTTATTCCCTTCTCGCAATTTCCCCCAAAGAAATTGCGCAAGGATTGCTTCTATCACAGCATACCAGCAATGGCAGCCCCTCCATCTCTTGAAAATGTTGACTCTTGCGAGGTAATTAATTAGTCAAATATTGCAGAAATTTAAAGTACCATTTGCATTATGTTCTTATTTTAGGAAAGATAATTAATTTGTATTGCAAAATACTTGATGACAGAATTGGTTGCCAAGAAGAGTGATGAGCGCATGGCGTGTGGCTGGAATAGTGCATGCCTTAGAAGGATGGGACGAGCATGAATGCGGTTCTACAATGGCTGATATTGACAAAGTTTGGCAAGCAAGTGTCCAACATGGGTTCAAACCTCTGGTCATCAAGACTCCATTAAAATTCTAATGGATATTTAGCTGTCTTATGTTGCTAGCCTTGCCTTAATTAAGGGCTTAGATATTGCATATCACCTCCATAATATTGCAAACTATATATATATATATATATATATATATATATATATATGTTATCTCTACCCATTAATATTATGTTATTTCTCTATGCAATGGACAAATAATTAGTAATGGAATATTATGATGGTTATTTTTACTTTCTTTTATGCTTGCTCTGGCATCTGATTCCATCACATGTAATGTTATATAAAGTAATGTTATATGTTTTCATGGGATCTATTTATTAGCAACTTACAGTTCCTTATTAGCAATATTTCTGTGAGTTTATCCCACAAATCATGGAGTGACAAGGAAAAATCATGGAGTAATAAGGATGATTATACTCAACAAGGACTTCTTAGGAGTAATAAATTCCTATGTAAATGGTAGTTCAACAGATAAAAGAAACTCCAGCAAGATGACAGCTACACTTTAATTCTATCAATATTTAGCTACTGAAATCATGGAGATAGAATAACAATCTTTTCTTTCCTTATTTCGTGCAACACCAAAAATGTATAAGTTTATATATAGCTTCTCTGTCAATTCAAAAAAGCATTTGTGTGTGTGTGTGATAATATACAAACTTTTTTTTATAGCAATTTTATTTTTCCTCTCAATTCTATATTTTTTTTAAACTCAACCCAATTTCGTATGTTAACATAGTTATCACACCACAATAAATACATGATAGAATTAAATAAAACTAAAAACTCTAAAATTGATTCCGATCTCAAATATTCAATTACTAAGTTAGTTATACTTAAGAAGAAGATCAATGTCACCCATATCATATCCTTTCAAATGAGAAAAAAGGTTATTTTTACTATGTGTTTTCTCATAAATTTATTCTATACATGCTATTAATTACCTAGATATATTTCTAAGCTTATTCATGACTTATTTTAAAAAATAATGTTGGTCCCTATGAATTGGAGACTATTTGATAAATTTAACTTACATTAATACTTAAAAATAGACGATTTTATTGATTTTTTTCTTTTAAAACAAAAAATTTAATCTAAGAGTACCATAAAGCACACAATCTTAGTCAAGCTAATTCTTTCCTAATCAACGAACCCTAGATAAACAAACCCAATCCTATAAGAAAAGGTTTCAAGCTTGCATCATTTAAACAACCAAAACATGCATATAGTCCATAATTTTTCATGTTTATTATAATCAAGGATATTTAGCATAAATCCTAATGAATTAAGCAAATAAATCGTGCACCATAACTAAATAAAAACCCTAGAGAGGTGAACTATAAATCTCCAAAGTCTGAACCAAATGACACACATGCTTTCTGACCAAAACAATGGGTTGGAAACCTAGAAAATTGATATTTTTAGGATTCAAAACCAGCTTTACACACAACATTTTATATCCAACCTTGTTTCAATAAAGAAGAGAAACTTTTCGTACCGTATTTTCTCATGTATAAAAACAACAATATTGCATGCTTAGAATGGGTCAACTTCCACGATGAAAAAACCATAAGTTGCTTTCGAAAAAATTATTGGGTTTAGTATGAAACATAATGCACTTTGTTTATTAATTATTACATCACTAAAAACATGCGAAGATATGTTCATTTTTAAGTCTTAATGACTAATATTGGTTAAAGACAAACAACAAAACTTAAAACACATTTTTTTTTTTTTTATGGTTTTCATAACAAGAATGACTCATTATGATTTTGAGGATATTTCATGTTTTATGATTGATTTTTGTTGTTTTATTTTTCAAAACCGAAACTGATTTTACAACTTAGGAGTGTTGTTGTGGCATTCAAACTACTATTAAGGCATCTTGAACATTTTAGTTTTTGATAATTTAATTCTTTTATTTTTAGTTAAATTGACATTAAATATCAAAATTTCTTCAATTAAGTAATTGTTTGAATTAATAAGACCTTCAAACTTTTCCATATCTTTCATCTTTGTCTTTAGTCTTTTAATTCATGCAAATTTGATCAATTTCAACCTTTTTATTCAATTTTCTTTCAATCAAATCCATTATTATTTCTCAAAAGTATCCCTAACCTTTTGTAATTGCTATAGCCTAGTCCATGCTTTCTGAAAATTCATTATTTGTTTGATTTTATCTCTCTCTAGACACACACACACACAAACACACACACATCATAGCTACCATTGGAATCATAGCTCCTTTAGTATCAAATAATGTCAAAGTACGATATTTCATCTTAATTTCATAACCATTCTCCAATAATTATTCTAAGCTCAGTATGTTGTTTATTTATTTATTTATTTTATTTTATTATTGGTATATAATAGAGATCATACTTTCTAAAAGTTTTGGTATTATGCCCTGGATAAACTTAAATGCTTTGGAAGCTAAATAAGTTTTATATAGACTTTGCAATTAGGAAATTAATCTCGAGGCATCATTTTGCATTGTTAGCAAAGTTAAACAAAATAATTGACTTTTTTTCAACAAATTTAAGGAGAAGTCTTGGTAGCTAAGACAATTTGATTTTATCATTTCAAACTTAAGAAGTCATTTAAGAAATAATAATGGTTTTTCTAAATGTATTAATTAAGTTGATGTAGAGGTTTATATTCATAATCTTCGTTGCACATAAATTAATCCAAATTAAGTAGAGAGCTAGAATCTCAGTGGAAATAGAGCCTAATAGAAACAAGAAACTAACAACTCCATGACATGGATAGTTGGATGCGGCTGTCGCGGCTGTCGCGGCTGTCGCGGCTGTCGCTTGTAAGTTGATGTCAGTGATGAGTATTTTCCTCTTGCAATTGCTCTTGTTTCTGTGATGTAGCCAACAGGACCAAGATGCTATCGAAAAACACATGTTTAGGATTGGACATCTCCTTCAAGTTGGAGGCTTCAACAATGAACAGAAGTTGCACAGACCACCTAGCTACTGTCAAAGAACCATCTCAACCTAATAGCTTAAGTTGTTAGGTGAGGTTCCAGGATATGATTTATATTATTCTCTAACACACTTCCTCAAGTGAAAGCCCTTTGGGCTTGAAACTTGCACAGACCCACATTATCTTGTGCTTAATTTTTATCAAACAAATAAGGGTGGTGAGATTCAAACTCGTGACCACTAGGTCATTAAGGCTCTGATACCATGTCAATTAATAAAGAAGAGATTGAATTCAATGCAGTGATTTATCATTGATACTGTATCACATATTTATATAAGGCTATTGCTTTACAATAGGAAAGAAGAATTCTGCAGATCTCCTATTCTAAGTAGGAAACATAATTACAGTAGGAAACATAATTACAATAGGAAAGCTAATATCTACGTATCTCCTATTCTAAGTAGGAGACTATGATCTTTGATCTCTTAACACTCCCCCTCAAGTTGGAGAGTGAATATCCTGCACTCCTAACTTGCGAACCATAAGCACAAAGATTTCTTTTACGAGAGGTTTGGTCAAGATGTATGCTAGCTGATGTACAGAGTCCACATGTCTTGTAGTTATGGATCCATCTTGGATTTTATCTCTAATGAAATGGCAATCCATTTTGATATGTCTAGTTCTTTCGTGAAAAACTGGATTAGCTGTAATGTGTAAGGCAACTTTATTATCACAATACAATAAAGCTAATTCTTAATGCAAAATTCCCAAATCCCTCAATAGATGGCGAAGCCATGTCAATTCACAAAAAGCTCCTGTCATTGCACAGTATTCTGCTTCAGCTGAGGAGAGTGAGACTGTTTTCTGTCGCTTTGATCTCCAAGATATCAATGATGATCCAAGATAAACACAATAACCTGTTGTGGATCTCCTAGTGAGTGGGCATCCTGCCCAATCTAAATCACAATAAGCCCTTAACCTAAAGTCACTGTTTAAAGAGAAGAATAATCCTTGGCCGGGTGCCTTTTTAAGATAACAAACAACCCGAAGAACCATCTCCATATGAAGTTTCCGGGGTTGATGCATAAATCTACTCAAGACATGTACTGCATAAGTTATGTCTGGCCTTGAAACAATTAAGTAAATTAATCTGCCAATCAGTCTTCTGTACTGGTTTGGTTCTTTGAACAAGGTGCCTTCGTTTGATAATTTCAACCCTTGTTCCATAGGAGTATTAATTGGGGCAGCACCCAACAAGCCTGCATCTGTAATGATCTCTAGTGCATACTTACGCTGGGAAATAAAAATCCCTTTCTTGGAAGTCGAAACCTCAATTCCAAGAAAATATTTCAAAATGCCAAGGTCTTTGAGATGAAAATGGTTATGTAGAAACTGTTTGGTTGCAGCAATTCTAGCCGGATCATTACCAGTGATGAGAATATCGTCAACATATATCAGAAGAGCAGTAAAGGACTCACCTCGTTTGCTGGTGAACAAGGAATAATCAGCACGAGATTATATATATCCAGTAGAGCAAATTGCTTCTAAAAACTTTGCAAACCATTGGCGAGATGCCTGTTTTAGCCCGTATAATGACTTATGAAGGCGACAAACAAGATGGTTCTCCCCCTATCGCCAAAGACCTGGCGGTGGTGACATGTATATTTCTTCGGCTAAGTCACCGTGGAGGAAAGCATTGTGGACGTTCATTTGGTGGAGAGACCAAGCAGAAGAAGCAGCCAAGGCAAGTAAGCAGCGAACATGGATGATTTTAATCGTGGGAGAGAAGGTATCGTGAAAGTCCACACCTTCCAGTTGTGATGTTCATGTCAAAGAACCATCTCAATCCAATAACTTAAGTTATTAAATGAGGTCTTAGGATATGCTTTATATTATTATCTAAATATAAATCAAGTGAAAGCTCTTTGAGCTTGAAACTTGCACATGTCCACATTACCTTATGCTTAATTTTTATCAAATAAATGAGAGTGGTGAGATTCGAACTCGTGACTACTTGGTCATCAAAGCTCTGATACCATGTCAAAGAACCATCTCAACTCAATAGCTTAAGCTATTAAGTGAGGTCTCAGGATATGATTTATATTATTCTTTAACAGCTTATCTAGCATCCCGATACTAATAAATTGACTGCACATTGATTTTTTTTTTCATGGAAAGATATGCTTAGCACGAGAAACACTGCAGGATACATTGATATAATCAATTTTTCAAAGCATAGTATTCAATAGCTAGCAAGTCAAGCTGACCGTCGACCCATCCCTGGGGTTAAAGCTTGGAAGTTGGAACCAGTAAGAGCTTGCTCCTGTGCTGTAATTGTAATTGAGTGCGCGAATGCTGTCCCTTTCTGTATCATATTTAAGCGTCGAGAGTATACTAGCGGTTATTGTTTAGAAATATTTTTTCATAAAAAATGTATAAAAACTTTCTGAAAACAAACGGGAATGTGGTTGTTTTATTATTAATATTGTTATAGCAATATTCTGAAGAGCTTTCATAGATAATGGGATGCATCTCTAATCTGCATTCACACATCGAGCAGATATGGTTGGTCTAATTTAGATTTTGCCATCTAATTATGTTGTTTTTTTATTGCAACAATAAACTTTTGTAAACGTGGGGCTGAGCTAAAATCTTTAAAGCCACCTCCCACACAAAACAGAATTGGATCTACTATAATATGGGAGATTTTGTCTGACAGCATTACGAGAGGTGGAGATTGTAAACCCATATCTAATATTCGTGGATGAGGTTCACCATGTGACAAATTTCACACAGGCCACAGCTATACAAGAAAGGACCAGGTCCTGATGTCACGGCCCCACCACCTCAATTAACTACAGTTTTGTTTTCTTTTTCTTTTTTGCAGTATCTTTTGAATAGATTTTGGTATTCTTGTCCGGATTGTAAATAAATAAAGTTTATTTTAAGTCAGAAACTTCCACCTTTGTATACTCTAC